>CAXAQU010000057.1:0-39488 GCA_963971155.1 Anthrax anthrax | reverse complement strand
CAAACGGCTAATATAGAGAATATTTGACAAATCTCGTGTTCCAGCTGTTTTTTCTCAATTTCCTCTGATATATCAGTCGAAATGAAAATCTTGGAAAAATAAGGTGTTCCAGTGGTTTTACTTACATTTCCTGGTACAAACTGCCAGTATCGAGAATATTTGACAAATCTCGTGTTCCAACTGTTTTTTCTCACTTTCCCATAAAATATCAGGCCAAATGAAGAATCTTGGGAAAATTAGCCGTTCAAGTGGCTTTACTTACATTTCACTGGTACAAACGGTGAGTATCGAGAATATTTAAAAAATTTCCGACTCCAGTAGAGTTTTATTAATTTGTTCTGCAAAACCATGCGAAGTGAAGAATCTTGGAAATATATGGCGATCCAGTGGTTTTACTTACATTTTACTGGTACAAACGGCTAATATAGAGAATATTTGACAAATCTCGTGTTCCAGCTGTTTTTTCTCAATTTCCTCTGATATATCAGTCGAAATGAAAATCTTGGAAAAATAAGGTGTTCCAGTGGTTTTACTTACATTTCCTGGTACAAACTGCCAGTATCGAGAATATTTGACAAATTTCGTGTTCCAACTGTTTTTTCTCACTTTCCTATAAAATATCAGGCCAAATGAAGAATCTTGGCAAAATTAGCCGTTCAAGTGGCTTTACTTACATTTCACTGGTACAAACGGTGAGTATCGAGAATATTTGAAAAATTTCCGGTTCCAGTAGTTTTTTCTCAATTTCTTCTGACATATCAGGCGAAATGAAAAATCTTGGAAAAATAAGGCGTTCCAGTGGTTTTACTTACATTTCACTGGTACAAACGGCTAATATAGAGAATATTTGACAAATCTCGTGTTCCAGCTGTTTTTTCTCAATTTCCTCTGATATATCAGTCGAAATGAAAATCTTGGAAAAATAAGGTGTTCCAGTGGTTTTACTTACATTTCCTGGTACAAACTGCCAGTATCGAGAATATTCGAAAAATCTCGTGTTCCAACAGTTTTCTCTCAATTTTCTCTGCAAAATCATTCGAAGTGAGGAATCTTGGAAAAATAAGGCGTTCCAGTGGTTTCACTTACATTTCACTGGTACAAACGGCCAGTATCGCGAATATTTGAAAAATTTCCGGTTCCAGTAGTTTTTTCTCAATTTCTTCTGACATATCAGGCGAAATGAATAATCTTGGAAAAATAAGGCGTTCCAGTGGTTTTACTTACATTTCACTGGTACAAACGGCTAATAAAGAGAATATTTGACAAATCTCGTGTTCCAGCTGTTTTTTCTCAATTTCCTCTGATATATCAGTCGAAATGAAAATCTTTTAAAAATAAGGCGTTCCAGTGGTTTCACTTACATTTCACTGGTACAAACGGCCAGTATCGAGAATATTTGAAAAATTTCCGGTTCCAGTAGTTTTTTCTCAATTTCTTCTGACATATCAGGCGAAATGAAAAATCTTGGAAAAATAAGTCGTTCCAGTGGTTTCACTTACATTTCACTGGTACAAACGGCCAGTACCGAGAATATTTGAAAAATTTCCGGTTCCAGTAGTTTTGTCTCAATTTCTTCTGACATATCAGGCGAAATGAAAAATCTTGGAAAAATAAGGCGTTCCAGTGTTTTTACTTACATTTCACTGGTACAAACGGCTAATATAGAGAATATTTGACAAATCTCGTGTTCCAGCTGTTTTTTCTCAATTTCCTCTGATATATCAGTCGAAATGAAAATCTTGGAAAAATAAGGTGTTCCAGTGGTTTTACTTACATTTCCTGGTACAAACTGCCAGTATCGAGAATATTTGACAAATCTCGTGTTCCAACTGTTTTTTCTCACTTTCCTATAAAATATCAGGCCAAATGAAGAATCTTGGCAAAATTAGCCGTTCAAGTGGCTTTACTTACATTTCACTGGTACAAACGGTGAGTATCGAGAATATTTAAAAAATTTCCGACTCCAGTAGAGTTTTATCAATTTGTTCTGATATATCAGTCGAAATGAAAATCTTGGAAAAATAAGGTGTTCCAGTGGTTTTACTTACATTTCACTGGTACAAACGGCTAATATAGAGAATATTTGACAAATCTCGTGTTCCAGCTGTTTTTTCTCAATTTCCTCTGATATATCAGTCGAAATGAAAATCTTGGAAAAATAAGGTGTTCCAGTGGTTTTACTTACATTTCCTGGTACTAACTGCCAGTATCGAGAATATTCGAAAAATCTCGTGTTCCAACAGTTTTCTCTCAATTTTCTCTGCAAAATCATTCGAAGTGAGGAATCTTGGAAAAATAAGGCGTTCCAGTGGTTTCACTTACATTTCCTGGTACTAACTGCCAGTATCGAGAATATTCGAAAAATCTCGTGTTCCAACAGTTTTCTCTCAATTTTCTCTGCAAAATCATTCGAAGTGAGGAATCTTGGAAAAATAAGGCGTTCCAGTGGTTTCACTTACATTTCACTGGTACAAACGGCCAGTATCGAGAATATTTGAAACATCTCGTGTTCCAGCAGTTTTCTCTCAATTTTCTCTGCAAAATCATTCGAAGTGAGGAATCTTGGAAAAATAAGGCGTTAAAGTGGTTTTACTTACATTTCACTGGTACAAACGGCTAATATAGAGAATATTTGACAAATCTCGTGTTCCAGCTGTTTTTTCTCAATTTCCTCTGATATATCAGTCGAAATGAAAATCTTGGAAAAATAAGGTGTTCCAGTGGTTTTACTTACATTTCCTGGTACAAACTGCCAGTATCGAGAATATTCGAAAAATCTCGTGTTCCAACAGTTTTCTCTCAATTTTCTCTGCAAAATCATTCGAAGTGAGGAATCTTGGAAAAATAAGGCGTTCCAGTGGTTTCACTTACATTTCACTGGTACAAACGGCCAGTATCGCGAATATTTGAAAAATTTCCGGTTCCAGTAGTTTTTTCTCAATTTCTTCTGACATATCAGGCGAAATGAAAAATCTTGGAAAAATAAGGCGTTCCAGTGGTTTTACTTACATTTCACTGGTACAAACGGCTAATATAGAGAATATTTGACAAATCTCGTGTTCCAGCTGTTTTTTCTCAATTTCCTCTGATATATCAGTCGAAATGAAAATCTTTTAAAAATAAGGCGTTCCAGTGGTTTCACTTACATTTCACTGGTACAAACGGCCAGTATCGAGAATATTTGAAAAATTTCCGGTTCCTGTAGTTTTTTCTCAATTTCTTCTGACATATCAGGCGAAATGAAAAATCTTGGAAAAATAAGGCGTTCCAGTGGTTTTACTTACATTTCACTGGTACAAACGGCCAGTACCGAGAATATTTGAAAAATTTCCGGTTCCAGTAGTTTTGTCTCAATTTCTTCTGACATATCAGGCGAAATGAAAAATCTTGGAAAAATAAGGCGTTCCAGTGGTTTTACTTACATTTCACTGGTACAAACGGCTAATATAGAGAATATTTGACAAATCTCGTGTTCCAGCTGTTTTTTCTCAATTTCCTCTGATATATCAGTCGAAATGAAAATCTTGGAAAAATAAGGTGTTCCAGTGGTTTTACTTACATTTCCTGGTACAAACTGCCAGTATCGAGAATATTTGACAAATCTCGTGTTCCAACTGTTTTTTCTCACTTTCCTATAAAATATCAGGCCAAATGAAGAATCTTGGCAAAATTAGCCGTTCAAGTGGCTTTACTTACATTTCACTGGTACAAACGGTGAGTATCGAGAATATTTAAAAAATTTCCGACTCCAGTAGAGTTTTATCAATTTGTTCTGATATATCAGTCGAAATGAAAATCTTGGAAAAATAAGGTGTTCCAGTGGTTTTACTTACATTTCACTGGTACAAACGGCTAATATAGAGAATATTTGACAAATCTCGTGTTCCAGCTGTTTTTTCTCAATTTCCTCTGATATATCAGTCGAAATGAAAATCTTGGAAAAATAAGGTGTTCCAGTGGTTTTACTTACATTTCCTGGTACTAACTGCCAGTATCGAGAATATTCGAAAAATCTCGTGTTCCAACAGTTTTCTCTCAATTTTCTCTGCAAAATCATTCGAAGTGAGGAATCTTGGAAAAATAAGGCGTTCCAGTGGTTTCACTTACATTTCCTGGTACTAACTGCCAGTATCGAGAATATTCGAAAAATCTCGTGTTCCAACAGTTTTCTCTCAATTTTCTCTGCAAAATCATTCGAAGTGAGGAATCTTGGAAAAATAAGGCGTTCCAGTGGTTTCACTTACATTTCACTGGTACAAACGGCCAGTATCGAGAATATTTGAAACATCTCGTGTTCCAGCAGTTTTCTCTCAATTTTCTCTGCAAAATCATTCGAAGTGAGGAATCTTGGAAAAATAAGGCGTTAAAGTGGTTTTACTTACATTTCACTGGTACAAACGGCTAATATAGAGAATATTTGACAAATCTCGTGTTCCAGCTGTTTTTTCTCAATTTCCTCTGATATATCAGTCGAAATGAAAATCTTGGAAAAATAAGGTGTTCCAGTGGTTTTACTTACATTTCCTGGTACAAACTGCCAGTATCGAGAATATTCGAAAAATCTCGTGTTCCAACAGTTTTCTCTCAATTTTCTCTGCAAAATCATTCGAAGTGAGGAATCTTGGAAAAATAAGGCGTTCCAGTGGTTTCACTTACATTTCACTGGTACAAACGGCCAGTATCGAGAATATTTGAAAAATTTCCGGTTCCAGTAGTTTTTTCTCAATTTCTTCTGACATATCAGGCGAAATGAAAAATCTTGGAAAAATAAGGCGTTCCAGTGGTTTTACTTACATTTCACTGGTACAAACGGCTAATATAGAGAATATTTGACAAATCTCGTGTTCCAGCTGTTTTTTCTCAATTTCCTCTGATATATCAGTCGAAATGAAAATCTTGGAAAAATAAGGTGTTCCAGTGGTTTTACTTACATTTCCTGGTACAAACTGCCAGTATCGAGAATATTCGAAAAATCTCGTGTTCCAACAGTTTTCTCTCAATTTTCTCTGCAAAATCATTCGAAGTGAGGAATCTTGGAAAAATAAGGCGTTCCAGTGGTTTTACTTACATTTCACTGGTACAAACGGCTAATATAGAGAATATTTGACAAATCTCGTGTTCCAGCTGTTTTTTCTCAATTTCCTCTGATATATCAGTCGAAATGAAAATCTTGGAAAAATAAGGTGTTGCAGTGGTTTTACTTACATTTCCTGGTACTAACTGCCAGTATCGAGAATATTCGAAAAATCTCGTGTTCCAACAGTTTTCTCTCAATTTTCTCTGCAAAATCATTCGAAGTGAGGAATCTTGGAAAAATAAGGCGTTCCAGTGGTTTCACTTACATTTCACTGGTACAAACGGCCAGTATCGAGAATATTTGAAAAATTTCCGGTTCCAGTAGTTTTTTCTCAATTTCTTCTGACATATCAGGCGAAATGAAAAATCTTTGAAAAATAAGGCGTTCCAGTGGTTTTACTTACATTTCACTGGTACAAACGGCTAATATAGAGAATATTTGACAAATCTCGTGTTCCAGCTGTTTTTTCTCAATTTCCTCTGATATATCAGTCGAAATGAAAATCTTGGAAAAATAAGGTGTTCCAGTGGTTTTACTTACATTTCCTGGTACAAACTGCCAGTATCGAGAATATTTGACAAATCTCGTGTTCCAACTGTTTTTTCTCACTTTTCTATAAAATATCAGGCCAAATGAAGAATCTTGGCAAAATTAGCCGTTCAAGTGGCTTTACTTACATTTCACTGGTACAAACGGTGAGTATCGAGAATATTTAAAAAATTTCCGACTCCAGTAGAGTTTTATTAATTTGTTCTGCAAAACCATGCGAAGTGAAGAATCTTGGAAATATATGGCGATCCAGTGGTTTTACTTACATTTTACTGGTACAAACGGCTAATATAGAGAATATTTGACAAATCTCGTGTTCCAGCTGTTTTTTCTCAATTTCCTCTGATATATCAGTCGAAATGAAAATCTTGGAAAAATAAGGTGTTCTAGTGGTTTTACTTACATTTCCTGGTACAAACTGCCAGTATCGAGAATATTCGAAAAATCTCGTGTTCCAACAGTTTTCTCTCAATTTTCTCTGCAAAATCATTCGAAGTGAGGAATCTTGGAAAAATAAGGCGATCCAGTGGTTTCACTTACATTTCACTGGTACAAACGGTCAATATCGAGAATATTTAAAAAATTTCCGACTCCAGTAGAGTTTTATCAATTTGTTCTGCAAAACCATGCGAAGTGAAGAATCTTGGAAATATATGGCGATCCAGTGGTTTTACTTACATTTTACTGGTACAAACGGCTAATATAGAGAATATTTGACAAATCTCGTGTTCCAGCTGTTTTTTCTCAATTTCCTCTGATATATCAGTCGAAATGAAAATCTTTTAAAAATAAGGCGTTCCAGTGGTTTCACTTACATTTCACTGGTACAAACGGCCAGTATCGAGAATATTTGAAAAATTTCCGGTTCCAGTAGTTTTTTCTCAATTTCTTCTGACATATCAGGCGAAATGAAAAATCTTGGAAAAATAAGGCGTTCCAGTGGTTTTACTTACATTTCACTGGTACAAACGGCCAGTACCGGGAATATTTGAAAAATTTCCGGTTCCAGTAGTTTTTTCTCAATTGCTTCTGACATATCAGGCGAAATGAAGAATCTTGGAAAATAAGTCATTCCAGTGGTTTTACTTACATTTCACTGTATAAACGGCCAGTATCGAGAATATTTGAAACATCTCGTGTTCCAGCTGTTTTTTCTCAATTTCCTCTGATATATCAGTCGAAATGAAAATCTTGGAAAAATAAGGCGTTCCAGTGGTTTCACTTACATTTCACTGGTACAAACGGCCAGTACCGAAAATATTTGAAACAACTCTTGTTCCAGCTGTTTTTTCTCAATTTCCTCTGATATATCAGTCGAAATGAAAATCTTCGAAAAATAAGGCGTTCCAGTGGTTTCACTTACATTTCACTGGTACAAACGGCCAGTACCGAGAATATTTGAAAAATTTCCGGTTCCAGTAGTTTTTTGTCAATTGCTTGTGACTAATCAGGCGAAATGAAGAATCTTGGAAAATAAGTCATTCCAGTGGTTTTACTTACATTTCACTGTATAAACGGCCAGTATCGAGAATATTTGACAAATCTCGTGTTCCAACTGTTTTTTCTCACTTTCCTATAAAATATCAGGCCAAATGAAGAATCTTGCAAAATTAGCCGTTCTAGTGGCTTTACTTACATTTCACTGGTACAAACGGTCAGTATCGAGAATATTTAAAAAATTTCCGACTCCAGTAGAGTTTTATCAATTTGTTCTGCAAAACCATGCGAAGTGAAGAATCTTGGAAATATATGGCGTTCCAGTGGTTTTACTTACATTTTACTGGTACAAACGGCCAATATAGAGAATATTTGACAAATCTCGCGTTCCAGCTGTTTTTTCTCTATTTCCTCTGATTTATCAGTCGAAATGAAAATCTTGGAAAAATAAGGTGTTCCAGTGGTTTTACTTACATTTTACTGGTAAAAATGGACAATATAGAGAATATTTGACAAATCTCGTGTTCCAGCTGTTTTTTCTCAATTTCCTCTGATATATCAGTCGAAATGAAAATCTTGGAAAAATAAGGTGTTCCAGTGGTTTTACTTACATTTCCTGGTACAAACTGCCAGTATCGAGAATATTCGAAAAATCTCGTGTTCCAACAGTTTTTTCTCAATTTCCTCTGATATATGAGTCGAAATGAAAATCTTGGAAAAATAAGGTGTTCCAGTGGTTTTACTTACATTTCACTGGTACAAACGGCCAGTACCGAGAATATTTGAAAAATTTCCGACTCCAGTAGAGTTTTATCAATTTGTTCTGCAAAACCATGCGAAGTGAAGAATCTTGGAAATATATGGCGATCCAGTGGTTTTACTTACATTTTACTGGTACAAACGGCCAATATAGAGAATATTTGACAAATCTCGTGTTCCAGCTGTTTTTTCTCAATTTCCTCTGATATATCAGTCGAAATGAAAATCTTGGAAAAATAAGGTGTTCCAGTGGTTTTACTTACATTTCCTGGTACAAACTGCCAGTATCGAGAATATTCGAAAAATCTCGTGTTCCAACAGTTTTTTCTCAATTTTCTCTGCAAAATCATGCGAAGTGAGGAATCTTGGAAATATATGGCGTTCCAAAGGTTTAACTTACATTTCCTGGTGCAAACGGGCAATATCGAGAATATTTAAAAAATCTCCTGCTCCTGTAGTGTTTTATCAATTTGCTCTGCAAAATTATGCGAAGTGAAGAATCTTGGAAATATATGGTGTTCCAGTGGTTTTACTTACATTTCCTGGTACAAACTGCCAGTATCGAGAATATTCGAAAAATCTCGTGTTCCAACAGTTTTTTCTCAATTTGCTCTGCACAATTATTCGAAGTGAAGAATCTTGGACAAATTAGGCCTTCCAGTGGTTTTACTTACATTTCACTTATTTCAATATTTGAGAAATCTCGTGTTCCAACAGTTTTTTCTCAAGTTTCTCAGCAAAATCATGCGACATGAATAATCTTGGAAAATACATCATTCCAGTGGTTTTACTTACATTTCCTGGTACAAACGGCCAGTACCGAGAATATTTGAGAAATCTCGTGTTCCAGCAATTTTTTCTCAGTTTCCCCTGCAAAATTGTGCGACAAGAAGAATCTTGGAAAAATAAGGCGTTCCAGTGGTTTCACTTACATTTCACTGGTACAAACAGCCAGTACCGAGAATATTTGAAAAATTTCCGGTTCCAGTAGTTTTTTCTCAATTGCTTCTGACATATCAGGCGAAATGAAGAATCTTGGAAAATAAGTCATTCCAGTGGTTTTACTTACATTTCCTGGTACAAACGGCCAGTACCGAGAATATTTGAAACATCTCGTGTTCCAGCAATTTTTTCTCAGTTTCCCCTGCAAAATTGTGCGACAAGAAGAATCTTGGAAAAATAAGGCGTTCCAGTGGTTTCACTTATATTTCACTGGTACAAACAGCCAGTACCGAGAATATTTGAAAAATTTCCGGTTCCAGTAGTTTTTTCTCAATTGCTTCTGACATATCAGGCGAAATGAAGAATCTTGGAAAATAAGTCATTCCAGTGGTTTTACTTACATTTCACTGTATAAACGGCCAGTATCGAGAATATTTGAAACATCTCGTGTTCCAGCTGTTTTTTCTCAATTTCCTCTGATATATCAGTCGAAAGGAAAATCTTGGAAAAATAAGTCGTTCCAGTGGTTTCACTTACATTTCACTGGTACAAACGACCAGTACCGAGAATATTTGAAAAATTTCCGGTTCCAGTAGTTTTTTCTCAATTTCTTCTGACATATCAGGCGAAATGAAAAATCTTGGAAAAATAAGGCGTTCCAGTGATTTTACTTACATTTCACTGGTACAAACAGCCAGTACCGAGAATATTTGAAAAATTTCCGGTTCCAGTAGTTTTTTCTCAATTGCTTCTGATATATCAGTCGAAATGAAAATCTTTTAAAAATAAGGCGTTCCAGTGGTTTAAATTACATTTCACTGGTACAAACGGCCAGTATCGAGAATATTTGAAAAATTTCCGGTTCCAGTAGTTTTTTCTCAGTTTCCCCTGCAAAATTGTGCGACAAGAAGAATCTTGGAAAAATAAGGCGTTCCAGTGGTTTCACTTACATTTCACTGGTACAAACAGCCAGTACCGAGAATATTTGAAAAATTTCCGGTTCCAGTAGTTTTTTCTCAATTGCTTCTGACATATCAGGCGAAATGAAGAATCTTGGAAAATAAGTCATTCCAGTGGTTTTACTTACATTTCACTGTATAAACGGCCAGTATCGAGAATATTTGAAACATCTCGTGTTCCAGCTGTTTTTTCTCAATTTCCTCTGATATATCAGTCGAAATGAAAATCTTTTAAAAATAAGGCGTTCCAGTGGTTTAACTTACATTTCACTGGTACAAACGGCCAGTATCGAGAATATTTGAAAAATTTCCGGTTCCAGTAGTTTTTTCTCAATTTCTTCTGACATATCGGGCGAAATGAAAAATCTTGGAAAAATAAGGCGTTCCAGTGGTTTTACTTACAT
The DNA here is from genome assembly GCA_963971155.1 of Anthrax anthrax. NCBI lineage: Eukaryota > Metazoa > Arthropoda > Insecta > Diptera > Bombyliidae > Anthrax > Anthrax anthrax. The sequence goes on along the minus strand of CAXAQU010000057.1, from coordinate 29,361 downwards.
TTCACTGGTACAAACGGCCAGTACCGAGAATATTTGAAAAATTTCCGGTTCCAGTAGTTTTTTCTCAATTGCTTCTGACATATCAGGCGAAATGAAGAATCTTGAAAAATAAGTCATTCCAGTGGTTTTACTTACATTTCACTGTATAAACGGCCAGTATCGAGAATATTTGAAACATCTCGTGTTCCAGCTGTTTTTTCTCAATTTCCTCTGATATATCAGTCGAAATGAAAATCTTGGAAAAATAAGGCGTTCCAGTGGTTTCACTTACATTTCACTGGTACAAACGGCCTGTACCGAAAATATTTGATACATCTCGTGTTCCAGCTGTTTTTTCTCAATTTCCTCTGATTTATCAGTCGAAATGAAAATCTTGGAAAAATAAGGTGTTCCAGTGGTTTTACTTACATTTCCTGGTACAAACTGCCAGTATCGAGAATATTTGACAAATCTCGTGTTCCAACTCTTTTTTCTCACTTTCCTATAAAATATCAGGCCAAATGAAGAATCTTGGCAAAATTAGCCGTTCAAGTGGCTTTACCTACATTTCACTGGTACAAACGGTGAGTATCGAGAATATTTAAAAAATTTCCGACTCCAGTAGAGATTTATCAATTTGTTCTGCAAAACCATGCGAAGTGAAGAATCTTGGAAATATATGGCGATCCAGTGGTTTTACTTACATTTTACTGGTACAAACGGCTAATATAGAGAATATTTGACAAATCTCGTGTTCCAGCTGTTTTTTCTCAATTTCCTCTGATATATCAGTCGAAATGAAAATCTTGGAAAAATAAGGTGTTCCAGTGGTTTTACTTACATTTCGTGGTACAAACTGCCAGTATCGAGAATATTCGAAAAATCTCGTGTTCCAACAGTTTTCTCTCAATTTTCTCTGCAAAATCATGCGAAGTGAGGAATCTTGGAAATATATGGCGTTCCAAAGTTTTAACTTACATTTCCTGGTGCAAACGGGCAATATCGAGAATATTTAAAAAATCTCCTGCTCCTGTAGTGTTTTATCAATTTGTTCTGCAAAACCATGCGAAGTGAAGAATCTTGGAAATATATGACGATCCAGTGGTTTTACTTACATTTTACTGGTACAAACGGCTAATATAGAGAATATTTGACAAATCTCGTGTTCCAGCTGTTTTTTCTCAATTTCCTCTGATATATCAGTCGAAATGAAAATCTTTTAAAAATAAGGCGTTCCAGTGGTTTCACTTACATTTCACTGGTACAAACGGCCAGTATCGAGAATTTTGAAAAATTTCCGGTTCCAGTAGTTTTTTCTCAATTTCTTCTGACATATCAGGCGAAATGAAAAATCTTGGAAAAATAAGGCGTTCCAGTGGTTTTACTCACATTTCACTGGTACAAACGGCTAATATAGAGAATATTTGACAAATCTCGTGTTCCAGCTGTTTTTTCTCAATTTCCTCTGATATATCAGTCGAAATGAAAATCTTGGAAAAATAAGGTGTTCCAGTGGTTTTACTTACATTTCCTGGTACAAACTGCCAGTATCGAGAATATTCGAAAAATCTCGTGTTCCAACAGTTTTCTCTCAATTTTCTCTGCAAAATCATTCGAAGTGAGGAATCTTGGAAAAATAAGGCGTTCCAGTGGTTTCACTTACATTTCACTGGTACAAACGGTCAATATCGAGAATATTTAAAAAATTTCCGACTCCAGTAGAGTTTTATCAATTTGTTCTGCAAAACCATGCGAAGTGAAGAATCTTGGAAATATATGGCGATCCAGTGGTTTTACTTACATTTTACTGGTACAAACGGCTAATATAGAGAATATTTGACAAATCTCGTGTTCCAGCTGTTTTTTCTCAATTTCCTCTGATATATCAGTCGAAATGAAAATCTTGGAAAAATAAGGTGTTCCAGTGGTTTTACTTACATTTCCTGGTACAAACTGCCAGTATCGAGAATATTCGAAAAATCTCGTGTTCCAACAGTTTTCTCTCAATTTTCTCTGCAAAATCATTCGAAGTGAGGAATCTTGGAAAAATAAGGCGTTCCAGTGGTTTCACTTACATTTCACTGGTACAAACGGTCAATATCGAGAATATTTAAAAAATTTCCGACTCCAGTAGAGTTTTATCAATTTGTTCTGCAAAACCATGCGAAGTGAAGAATCTTGGAAATATATGGCGATCCAGTGGTTTTACTTACATTTTACTGGTACAAACGGCTAATATAGAGAATATTTGACAAATCTCGTGTTCCAGCTGTTTTTTCTCAATTTCCTCTGATATATCAGTCGAAATGAAAATCTTGGAAAAATAAGGTGTTCCAGTGGTTTTACTTACATTTCCTGGTACAAACGGCCAGTATCGAGAATATTTGAAAAATTTCCGGTTCCAGTAGTTTTTTCTCAATTTCTTCTGACATATCAGGCGAAATGAAAAATCTTGGAAAAATAAGGCGTTCCAGTGGTTTTACTTACATTTCACTGGTACAAACGGCTAATATAGAGAATATTTGACAAATCTCGTGTTCCAGCTGTTTTTTCTCAATTTCCTCTGATATATCAGTCGAAATGAAAATCTTGGAAATATAAGGTGTTCCAGTGGTTTTACTTACATTTCCTGGTACAAACTGCCAGTATCGAGAATATTTGACAAATCTCGTGTTCCAACTGTTTTTTCTCACTTTCCTATAAAATATCAGGCCAAATGAAGAATCTTGGCAAAATTAGCCGTTCAAGTGGCTTTACTTACATTTCATTGGTACAAACGGTGAGTATCGAGAATATTTAAAAAATTTCCGACTCCAGTAGAGTTTTATTAATTTGTTCTGCAAAACCATGCGAAGTGAAGAATCTTGGAAATATATGGCGATCCAGTGGTTTTACTTACATTTTACTGGTACAAACGGCTAATATAGAGAATATTTGACAAATCTCGTGTTCCAGCTGTTTTTTCTCAATTTCCTCTGATATATCAGTCGAAATGAAAATCTTGGAAAAATAAGGTGTTCCAGTGGTTTTACTTACATTTCCTGGTACAAACTGCCAGTATCGAGAATATTCGAAAAATCTCGTGTTCCAACAGTTTTCTCTCAATTTTCTCTGCAAAATCATTCGAAGTGAGGAATCTTGGAAAAATAAGGCGTTCCAGTGGTTTCACTTACATTTCACTGGTACAAACGGTCAATATCGAGAATATTTAAAAAATTTCCGACTCCAGTAGAGTTTTATCAATTTGTTCTGCAAAACCATGCGAAGTGAAGAATCTTGGAAATATATGGCGATCCAGTGGTTTTACTTACATTTTACTGGTACAAACGGCTAATATAGAGAATATTTGACAAATCTCGTGTTCCAGCTGTTTTTTCTCAATTTCCTCTGATATATCAGTCGAAATGAAAATCTTTTAAAAATAAGGCGTTCCAGTGGTTTCACTTACATTTCACTGGTACAAACGGCCAGTATCGAGAATATTTGAAAAATTTCCGGTTCCAGTAGTTTTTTCTCAATTTCCTCTGACATATCAGGCGAAATGAAAAATCTTGGAAAAATAAGGCGTTCCAGTGGTTTTACTTACATTTCACTGGTACAAACGGCCAGTACCGGGAATATTTGAAAAATTTCCGGTTCCAGTAGTTTTTTCTCAATTGCTTCTGACATATCAGGCGAAATGAAGAATCTTGGAAAATAAGTCATTCCAGTGGTTTTACTTACATTTCACTGTATAAACGGCCAGTATCGAGAATATTTGAAACATCTCGTGTTCCAGCTGTTTTTTCTCAATTTCCTCTGATATATCAGTCGAAATGAAAATCTTGGAAAAATAAGGCGTTCCAGTGGTTACACTTACATTTCACTGGTACAAACGGCCAGTACCGAAAATATTTGAAACATCTCGTGTTCCAGCTGTTTTTTCTCAATTTCCTCTGATTTATCAGTCGAAATGAAAATCTTGGAAAAATAAGGTGTTCCAGTGGTTTTACTTACATTTTACTGGTACAAACGGCCAATATAGAGAATATTTGACAAATCTCGAGTTCCAGCTGTTTTTTCTCAATTTCCTCTGATATATCAGTCGAAATGAAAATCTTGGAAAAATAAGGTGTTCCAGTGGTTTTACTTACATTTCCTGGTACAAACTGCCAGTATCGAGAATATTTGACAAATCTCGTGTTCCAACTGTTTTTTCTCACTTTCCTAGAAAATATCAGGCGAAATGAAAAATCTTGGAAAAATTAGCCGTTCAAGTGGCTTTACTTACATTTCACTGGTACAAACGGTGAGTATCGAGAATATATAAAAAATTTCCGACTCCAGTAGAGAATTATCAATTTGTTCTGCAAAACCATGCGAAGTGAAGAATCTTGGAAATATATGGCGTTCCAGTGGTTTTACTTACATTTTACTGGTACAAACGGCCAATATAGAGAATATTTGACAAATCTCGTGTTCCAGCTGTTTTTTCTCAATTTCCTCTGATATATCAGTCGAAATGAAAATCTTAGAAAAATAAGGTGTTCCAGTGGTTTTACTTACATTTTACTGGTACAAACGGCCAATATAGAGAATATTTGACAAATCTCGTCTTCCAGCTGTTTTTTTCAATTTCCTCTGATATATCAGTCGAAATGAAAATCTTAGAAAAATAAGGTGTTCCAGTGGTTTTACTTACATTTCACTGGTACAAACTGCCAGTATCGAGAATATTCGAAAAATCTCGTGTTCCAACAGTTTTTTCTCAATTTTCTCTGCAAAATCATTCGAAGTGAGGAATCTTGGAAAAATAAGGTGTTCCAGTGGTTTTACTTACATTTCACTGGTACAAACGGCCAGTACCGAGAATATTTGAAAATTTTCCGACTCCAGTAGAGTTTTATCAATTTGTTCTGCAAAACCATGCGAAGTGAAGAATCTTGGAAATATATGGCGATCCAGTGGTTTTACTTACATTTTACTGGTACAAACGGCTAATATAGAGAATATTTGACAAATCTCGTGTTCCAGCTGTTTTTTCTCAATTTCCTCTGATATATCAGTCGAAATGAAAATCTTTTAAAAATAAGGCGTTCCAGTGGTTTCACTTACATTTCACTGGTACAAACGGCCAGTATCGAGAATATTTGAAAAATTTCCGGTTCCAGTAGTTTTTTCTCAATTTCCTCTGACATATCAGGCGAAATGAAAAATCTTGGAAAAATAAGGCGTTCCAGTGGTTTTACTTACATTTCACTGGTACAAACGGCCAGTACCGGGAATATTTGAAAAATTTCCGGTTCCAGTAGTTTTTTCTCAATTGCTTCTGACATATCAGGCGAAATGAAGAATCTTGGAAAATAAGTCATTCCAGTGGTTTTACTTACATTTCACTGTATAAACGGCCAGTATCGAGAATATTTGAAACATCTCGTGTTCCAGCTGTTTTTTCTCAATTTCCTCTGATATATCAGTCGAAATGAAAATCTTGGAAAAATAAGGCGTTCCAGTGGTTACACTTACATTTCACTGGTACAAACGGCCAGTACCGAAAATATTTGAAACATCTCGTGTTCCAGCTGTTTTTTCTCAATTTCCTCTGATTTATCAGTCGAAATGAAAATCTTGGAAAAATAAGGTGTTCCAGTGGTTTTACTTACATTTTACTGGTACAAACGGCCAATATAGAGAATATTTGACAAATCTCGAGTTCCAGCTGTTTTTTCTCAATTTCCTCTGATATATCAGTCGAAATGAAAATCTTGGAAAAATAAGGTGTTCCAGTGGTTTTACTTACATTTCCTGGTACAAACTGCCAGTATCGAGTATATTTGACAAATCTCGTGTTCCAACTGTTTTTTCTCACTTTCCTAGAAAATATCAGGCCGAATGAAGAATATTGGCAAAATTAGCCGTTCAAGTGGCTTTACTTACATTTCACTGGTACAAACGGTGAGTATCGAGAATATTTAAAAAATTTCCGACTCCAGTAGAGAATTATCAATTTGTTCTGCAAAACCATGCGAAGTGAAGAATCTTGGAAATATATGGCGTTCCAGTGGTTTTACTTACATTTTACTGGTACAAACGGCCAATATAGAGAATATTTGACAAATCTCGTGTTCCAGCTGTTTTTTCTCAATTTCCTCTGATATATCAGTCGAAATGAAAATCTTAGAAAAATAAGGTGTTCCAGTGGTTTTACTTACATTTTACTGGTACAAACGGCCAATATAGAGAATATTTGACAAATCTCGTCTTCCAGCTGTTTTTTTCAATTTCCTCTGATATATCAGTCGAAATGAAAATCTTAGAAAAATAAGGTGTTCCAGTGGTTTTACTTACATTTCACTGGTACAAACTGCCAGTATCGAGAATATTCGAAAAATCTCGTGTTCCAACAGTTTTTTCTCAATTTTCTCTGCAAAATCATTCGAAGTGAGGAATCTTGGAAAAATAAGGTGTTCCAGTGGTTTTACTTACATTTCACTGGTACAAACGGCCAGTACCGAGAATATTTGAAAAATTTCCGACTCCAGTAGAGTTTTATCAATTTGTTCTGCAAAACCATGCGAAGTGAAGAATCTTGGAAATATATGGCGATCCAGTGGTTTTACTTACATTTTACTGGTACAAACGGCCAATATAGAGAATATTTGACAAATCTCGTGTTCCAGCTGTTTTTTCTCAATTTCCTCTGATATATCAGTCGAAATGAAAATCTTGGAAAAATAAGGTGTTCCAGTGGTTTTACTTACATTTCCTGGTACAAACTGCCAGTATCGAGAATATTCGAAAAATCTCGTGTTCCAACAGTTTTTTCTCAATTTTCTCTGCAAAATCATGCGAAGTGAGGAATCTTGGAAATATATGGCGTTCCAAAGGTTTAACTTACATTTCCTGGTGCAAACGGGCAATATCGAGAATATTTAAAAAATCTCCTGCTCCTGTAGTGTTTTATCAATTTGCTCTGCAAAATTATGCGAAGTGAAGAATCTTGGAAATATATGGTGTTCCAGTGGTTTTACTTACATTTCCTGGTACAAACTGCCAGTATCGAGAATATTCGAAAAATCTCGTGTTCCAACAGTTTTTTCTCAATTTGCTCTGCACAATTATTCGAAGTGAAGAATCTTGGACAAATTAGGCCTTCCAGTGGTTTTACTTACATTTCACTTATTTCAATATTTGAGAAATCTCGTGTTCCAACAGTTTTTTCTCAAGTTTCTCAGCAAAATCATGCGACATGAATAATCTTGGAAAATACATCATTCCAGTGGTTTTACTTACATTTCCTGGTACAAACGGCCAGTACCGAGAATATTTGAGAAATCTCGTGTTCCAGCAATTTTTTCTCAGTTTCCCCTGCAAAATTGTGCGACAAGAAGAATCTTGGAAAAATAAGGCGTTCCAGTGGTTTCACTTACATTTCACTGGTACAAACAGCCAGTACCGAGAATATTTGAAAAATTTCCGGTTCCAGTAGTTTTTTCTCAATTGCTTCTGACATATCAGGCGAAATGAAGAATCTTGGAAAATAAGTCATTCCAGTGGTTTTACTTACATTTCCTGGTACAAACGGCCAGTACCGAAAATATTTGAGAAATCTCGTGTTCCAGCAATTTTTTCTCAGTTTCCCCTGCAAAATTGTGCGACAAGAAGAATCTTGGAAAAATAAGGCGTTCCAGTGGTTTCACTTATATTTCACTGGTACAAACAGCCAGTACCGAGAATATTTGAAAAATTTCCGGTTCCAGTAGTTTTTTCTCAATTGCTTCTGACATATCAGGCGAAATGAAGAATCTTGGAAAATAAGTCATTCCAGTGGTTTTACTTACATTTCACTGTATAAACGGCCAGTATCGAGAATATTTGAAACATCTCGTGTTCCAGCTGTTTTTTCTCAATTTCCTCTGATATATCAGTCGAAAGGAAAATCTTGGAAAAATAAGTCGTTCCAGTGGTTTCACTTACATTTCACTGGTACAAACGGCCAGTACCGAGAATATTTGAAAAATTTCCGGTTCCAGTAGTTTTTTCTCAATTTCTTCTGACATATCAGGCGAAATGAAAAATCTTGGAAAAATAAGGCGTTCCAGTGATTTTACTTACATTTCACTGGTACAAACAGCCAGTACCGAGAATATTTGAAAAATTTCCGGTTCCAGTAGTTTTTTCTCAATTGCTTCTGATATATCAGTCGAAATGAAAATCTTTTAAAAATAAGGCGTTCCAGTGGTTTAACTTACATTTCACTGGTACAAACGGCCAGTATCGAGAATATTTGAAAAATTTCCGGTTCCAGTAGTTTTTTCTCAGTTTCCCCTGCAAAATTGTGCGACAAGAAGAATCTTGGAAAAATAAGGCGTTCCAGTGGTTTCACTTACATTTCACTGGTACAAACAGCCAGTACCGAGAATATTTGAAAAATTTCCGGTTCCAGTAGTTTTTTCTCAATTGCTTCTGACATATCAGGCGAAATGAAGAATCTTGGAAAATAAGTCATTCCAGTGGTTTTACTTACATTTCACTGTATAAACGGCCAGTATCGAGAATATTTGAAACATCTCGTGTTCCAGCTGTTTTTTCTCAATTTCCTCTGATATATCAGTCGAAAGGAAAATCTTGGAAAAATAAGTCGTTCCAGTGGTTTCACTTACATTTCACTGGTACAAACGGCCAGTACCGAGAATATTTGAAAAATCTCGTGTTCCAACTGTTTTTTCTCACATTCCTATAAAATATCAGGCCAAATGAAGAATCTTGGCAAAATTAGCCGTTCAAGTGGCTTTACTTACATTTCACTGGTACAAACGGTGAGTATCGAGAATATTTAAAAAATTTCCGACTCCAGTAGAGTTTTATTAATTTGTTCGGCAAAACCATGCGAAGTGAAGAATCTTGGAAATATATGGCGATCCAGTGGTTTTACTTACATTTTACTGGTACAAACGGCTAATATAGAGAATATTTGACAAATTTCCGGTTCCAGTAGTTTTTTCTCAATTTCTTCTGACATATCAGGCGAAAAGAAAAATCTTGGAAAAATAAGGCGTTCCAGTGATTTTACTTACATTTCGCTGGTACAAACGGCCAGTACCGAGAATATTTGAAAAATTTCCGGTTCCAGTAGTTTTTTCTCAATTGCTTCTGACATATCAGGCGAAATGAAGAATCTTGGAAAATAAGTCATTCCAGTGGTTTTACTTACATTTCACTGTATAAACGGCCAGTATCGAGAATATTTGAAACATCTCGTGTTCCAGCTGTTTTTTCTCAATTTCCTCTGATATATCAGTCGAAATGAAAATCTTTTAAAAATAAGGCGTTCCAGTGGTTTAACTTACATTTCACTGGTACAAACGGCCAGTATCGAGAATATTTGAAAAATTTCCGGTTCCAGTAGTTTTTTCTCAATTTCTTCTGACATATCAGGCGAAATGAAAAATCTTGGAAAAATAAGGCGTTCCAGTGGTTTTACTTACATTTCACTGGTACAAACGGCCAGTACCGAGAATATTTGAAAAATTTCCGGTTCCAGTAGTTTTTTCTCAATTGCTTCTGACATATCAGGCGAAATGAAGAATCTTGAAAAATAAGTCATTCCAGTGGTTTTACTTACATTTCACTGTATAAACGGCCAGTATCGAGAATATTTGAAACATCTCGTGTTCCAGCTGTTTTTTCTCAATTTCCTCTGATATATCAGTCGAAATGAAAATCTTGGAAAAATAAGGCGTTCCAGTGGTTTCACTTACATTTCACTGGTACAAACGGCCTGTACCGAAAATATTTGAAACATCTCGTGTTCCAGCTGTTTTTTCTCAATTTCCTCTGATTTATCAGTCGAAATGAAAATCTTGGAAAAATAAGGTGTTCCAGTGGTTTTACTTACATTTCCTGGTACAAACTGCCAGTATCGAGAATATTTGACAAATCTCGTGTTCCAACTCTTTTTTCTCACTTTCCTATAAAATATCAGGCCAAATGAAGAATCTTGGCAAAATTAGCCGTTCAAGTGGCTTTACTTACATTTCACTGGTACAAACGGTGAGTATCGAGAATATTTAAAAAATTTCCGACTCCAGTAGAGATTTATCAATTTGTTCTGCAAAACCATGCGAAGTGAAGAATCTTGGAAATATATGGCGATCCAGTGGTTTTACTTACATTTTACTGGTACAAACGGCTAATATAGAGAATATTTGACAATTCTCTTGTTCCAGCTGTTTTTTCTCAATTTCCTCTGATATATCAGTCGAAATGAAAATCTTGGAAAAATAAGGTGTTCCAGTGGTTTTACTTACATTTCCTGGTACAAACTGCCAGTATCGAGAATATTCGAAAAATCTCGTGTTCCAACAGTTTTCTCTCAATTTTCTCTGCAAAATCATGCGAAGTGAGGAATCTTGGAAATATATGGCGTTCCAAAGTTTTAACTTACATTTCCTGGTGCAAACGGGCAATATCGAGAATATTTAAAAAATCTCCTGCTCCTGTAGTGTTTTATCAATTTGTTCTGCAAAACCATGCGAAGTGAAGAATCTTGGAAATATATGGCGATCCAGTGGTTTTACTTACATTTTACTGGTACAAACGGCTAATATAGAGAATATTTGACAAATCTCGTGTTCCAGCTGTTTTTTCTCAATTTCCTCTGATATATCAGTCGAAATGAAAATCTTTTAAAAATAAGGCGTTCCAGTGGTTTCACTTACATTTCACTGGTACAAACGGCCAGTATCGAGAATTTTGAAAAATTTCCGGTTCCAGTAGTTTTTTCTCAATTTCTTCTGACATATCAGGCGAAATGAAAAATCTTGGAAAAATAAGGCGTTCCAGTGGTTTTACTTACATTTCACTGGTACAAACGGCTAATATAGAGAATATTTGACAAATCTCGTGTTCCAGCTGTTTTTTCTCAATTTCCTCTGATATATCAGTCGAAATGAAAATCTTGGAAAAATAAGGTGTTCCAGTGGTTTTACTTACATTTCCTGGTACAAACTGCCAGTATCGAGAATATTCGAAAAATCTCGTGTTCCAACAGTTTTCTCTCAATTTTCTCTGCAAAATCATTCGAAGTGAGGAATCTTGGAAAAATAAGGCGTTCCAGTGGTTTCACTTACATTTCACTGGTACAAACGGTCAATATCGAGAATATTTAAAAAATTTCCGACTCCAGTAGAGTTTTATCAATTTGTTCTGCAAAACCATGCGAAGTGAAGAATCTTGGAAATATATGGCGATCCAGTGGTTTTACTTACATTTTACTGGTACAAACGGCTAATATAGAGAATATTTGACAAATCTCGTGTTCCAGCTGTTTTTTCTCAATTTCCTCTGATATATCAGTCGAAATGAAAATCTTGGAAAAATAAGGTGTTCCAGTGGTTTTACTTACATTTCCTGGTACAAACTGCCAGTATCGAGAATATTCGAAAAATCTCGTGTTCCAACAGTTTTCTCTCAATTTTCTCTGCAAAATCATTCGAAGTGAGGAATCTTGGAAAAATAAGGCGTTCCAGTGGTTTTACTTACATTTCACCGGTACAAACGGCTAATATAGAGAATATTTGACAAATCTCGTGTTCCAGCTGTTTTTCCTCAATTTCCTCTGATATATCAGTCGAAATGAAAATCTTGGAAAAATAAGGTGTTCCAGTGGTTTTACTTACATTTCCTGGTACAAACGGCCAGTATCGAGAATATTTGAAAAATTTCCGGTTCCAGTAGTTTTTTCTCAATTTCTTCTGACATATCAGGCGAAATGAAAAATCTTGGAAAAATAAGGCGTTCCAGTGGTTTTATTTACATTTCACTGGTACAAACGGCTAATATAGAGAATATTTGACAAATCTCGTGTTCCAGCTGTTTTTTCTCAATTTCCTCTGATATATCAGTCGAAATGAAAATCTTGGAAAAATAAGGTGTTCCAGTGGTTTTACTTACATTTCCTGGTACAAACTGCCAGTATCGAGAATATTTGACAAATCTCGTGTTCCAACTGTTTTTTCTCACTTTCCTATAAAATATCAGGCCAAATGAAGAATCTTGGCAAAATTAGCCGTTCAAGTGGCTTTACTTACATTTCACTGGTACAAACGGTGAGTATCGAGAATATTTAAAAAATTTCCGACTCCAGTAGAGTTTTATTAATTTGTTCTGCAAAACCATGCGAAGTGAAGAATCTTGGAAATATATGGCGATCCAGTGGTTTTACTTACATTTTACTGGTACAAACGGCTAATATAGAGAATATTTGACAAATCTCGTGTTCCAGCTGTTTTTTCTCAATTTCCTCTGATATATCAGTCGAAATGAAAATCTTGGAAAAATAAGGTGTTCCAGTGGTTTTACTTACATTTCCTGGTACAAACTGCCAGTATCGAGAATATTCGAAAAATCTCGTGTTCCAACAGTTTTCTCTCAATTTTCTCTGCAAAATCATTCGAAGTGAGGAATCTTGGAAAAATAAGGCGTTCCAGTGGTTTCACTTACATTTCACTGGTACAAACGGTCAATATCGAGAATATTTAAAAAATTTCCGACTCCAGTAGAGTTTTATCAATTTGTTCTGCAAAACCATGCGAAGTGAAGAATCTTGGAAATATATGGCGATCCAGTGGTTTTACTTACATTTTACTGGTACAAACGGCTAATATAGAGAATATTTGACAAATCTCGTGTTCCAGCTGTTTTTTCTCAATTTCCTCTGATATATCAGTCGAAATGAAAATCTTTTAAAAATAAGGCGTTCCAGTGGTTTCACTTACATTTCACTGGTACAAACGGCCAGTATCGAGAATATTTGAAAAATTTCCGGTTCCAGTAGTTTTTTCTCAATTTCTTCTGACATATCAGGCGAAATGAAAAATCTTGGAAAAATAAGGCGTTCCAGTGGTTTTACTTACATTTCACTGGTACAAACGGCCAGTACCGGGAATATTTGAAAAATTTCCGGTTCCAGTAGTTTTTTCTCAATTGCTTCTGACATATCAAGCGAAATGAAGAATCTTGGAAAATAAGTCATTCCAGTGGTTTTACTTACATTTCACTGTATAAACGGCCAGTATCGAGAATATTTGAAACATCTCGTGTTCCAGCTGTTTTTTCTCAATTTCCTCTGATATATCAGTCGAAATGAAAATCTTGGAAAAATAAGGCGTTCCAGTGGTTACACTTACATTTCACTGGTACAAACGGCCAGTACCGAAAATATTTGAAACATCTCGTGTTCCAGCTGTTTTTTCTAAATTTCCTCTGATTTATCAGTCGAAATGAAAATCTTGGAAAAATAAGGTGTTCCAGTGGTTTTACTTACATTTTACTGGTACAAACGGCCAATATAGAGAATATTTGACAAATCTCGTGTTCCAGCTGTTTTTTCTCAATTTCCTCTGATATATCAGTCGAAATGAAAATCTTGGAAAAATAAGGTGTTCCAGTGGTTTTACTTACATTTCCTGGTACAAACTGCCAGTATCGAGAATATTTGACAAATCTCGTGTTCCAACTGTTTTTTCTCACTTTCCTAGAAAATATCAGGCCGAATGAAGAATCTTGGCAAAATTAGCCGTTCAAGTGGCTTTACTTACATTTCACTGGTACAAACGGTGAGTATCGAGAATATTTGAAACATCTCGTGTTCCAGCTGTTTTTTCTAAATTTCCTCTGATTTATCAGTCGAAATGAAAATCTTGGAAAAATAAGGTGTTCCAGTGGTTTTACTTACATTTCACTGGTACAAACGGTCAATATCGAGAATATTTAAAAAATTTCCGACTCCAGTAGAGTTTTATCAATTTGTTCTGCAAAACCATGCGAAGTGAAGAATCTTGGAAATATATGGCGATCCAGTGGTTTTACTTACATTTTACTGGTACAAACGGCTAATATAGAGAATATTTGACAAATCTCGTGTTCCAGCTGTTTTTTCTCAATTTCCTCTGATATATCAGTCGAAATGAAAATCTTGGAAAAATAAGGTGTTCCAGTGGTTTTACTTACATTTCCTGGTACAAACTGCCAGTATCGAGAATATTCGAAAAATCTCGTGTTCCAACAGTTTTCTCTCAATTTTCTCTGCAAAATCATTCGAAGTGAGGAATCTTGGAAAAATAAGGCGTTCCAGTGGTTTTACTTACATTTCACCGGTACAAACGGCTAATATAGAGAATATTTGACAAATCTCGTGTTCCAGCTGTTTTTCCTCAATTTCCTCTGATATATCAGTCGAAATGAAAATCTTGGAAAAATAAGGTGTTCCAGTGGTTTTACTTACATTTCCTGGTACAAACGGCCAGTATCGAGAATATTTGAAAAATTTCCGGTTCCAGTAGTTTTTTCTCAATTTCTTCTGACATATCAGGCGAAATGAAAAATCTTGGAAAAATAAGGCGTTCCAGTGGTTTTATTTACATTTCACTGGTACAAACGGCTAATATAGAGAATATTTGACAAATCTCGTGTTCCAGCTGTTTTTTCTCAATTTCCTCTGATATATCAGTCGAAATGAAAATCTTGGAAAAATAAGGTGTTCCAGTGGTTTTACTTACATTTCCTGGTACAAACTGCCAGTATCGAGAATATTTGACAAATCTCGTGTTCCAACTGTTTTTTCTCACTTTCCTATAAAATATCAGGCCAAATGAAGAATCTTGGCAAAATTAGCCGTTCAAGTGGCTTTACTTACATTTCACTGGTACAAACGGTGAGTATCGAGAATATTTAAAAAATTTCCGACTCCAGTAGAGTTTTATTAATTTGTTCTGCAAAACCATGCGAAGTGAAGAATCTTGGAAATATATGGCGATCCAGTGGTTTTACTTACATTTTACTGGTACAAACGGCTAATATAGAGAATATTTGACAAATCTCGTGTTCCAGCTGTTTTTTCTCAATTTCCTCTGATATATCAGTCGAAATGAAAATCTTGGAAAAATAAGGTGTTCCAGTGGTTTTACTTACATTTCCTGGTACAAACTGCCAGTATCGAGAATATTCGAAAAATCTCGTGTTCCAACAGTTTTCTCTCAATTTTCTCTGCAAAATCATTCGAAGTGAGGAATCTTGGAAAAATAAGGCGTTCCAGTGGTTTCACTTACATTTCACTGGTACAAACGGTCAATATCGAGAATATTTAAAAAATTTCCGACTCCAGTAGAGTTTTATCAATTTGTTCTGCAAAACCATGCGAAGTGAAGAATCTTGGAAATATATGGCGATCCAGTGGTTTTACTTACATTTTACTGGTACAAACGGCTAATATAGAGAATATTTGACAAATCTCGTGTTCCAGCTGTTTTTTCTCAATTTCCTCTGATATATCAGTCGAAATGAAAATCTTTTAAAAATAAGGCGTTCCAGTGGTTTCACTTACATTTCACTGGTACAAACGGCCAGTATCGAGAATATTTGAAAAATTTCCGGTTCCAGTAGTTTTTTCTCAATTTCTTCTGACATATCAGGCGAAATGAAAAATCTTGGAAAAATAAGGCGTTCCAGTGGTTTTACTTACATTTCACTGGTACAAACGGCCAGTACCGGGAATATTTGAAAAATTTCCGGTTCCAGTAGTTTTTTCTCAATTGCTTCTGACATATCAAGCGAAATGAAGAATCTTGGAAAATAAGTCATTCCAGTGGTTTTACTTACATTTCACTGTATAAACGGCCAGTATCGAGAATATTTGAAACATCTCGTGTTCCAGCTGTTTTTTCTCAATTTCCTCTGATATATCAGTCGAAATGAAAATCTTGGAAAAATAAGGCGTTCCAGTGGTTACACTTACATTTCACTGGTACAAACGGCCAGTACCGAAAATATTTGAAACATCTCGTGTTCCAGCTGTTTTTTCTAAATTTCCTCTGATTTATCAGTCGAAATGAAAATCTTGGAAAAATAAGGTGTTCCAGTGGTTTTACTTACATTTTACTGGTACAAACGGCCAATATAGAGAATATTTGACAAATCTCGTGTTCCAGCTGTTTTTTCTCAATTTCCTCTGATATATCAGTCGAAATGAAAATCTTGGAAAAATAAGGTGTTCCAGTGGTTTTACTTACATTTCCTGGTACAAACTGCCAGTATCGAGAATATTTGACAAATCTCGTGTTCCAACTGTTTTTTCTCACTTTCCTAGAAAATATCAGGCCGAATGAAGAATCTTGGCAAAATTAGCCGTTCAAGTGGCTTTACTTACATTTCACTGGTACAAACGGTGAGTATCGAGAATATTTAAAAAATTTCCGACTCCAGTAGAGAATTATCAATTTGTTCTGCAAAACCATGCGAAGTGAAGAATCTTGGAAATATATGGCGTTCCAGTGGTTTTACTTACATTTTACTGGTACAAACGGCCAATATAGAGAATATTTGACAAATCTCGTGTTCCAGCTGTTTTTTCTCAATTTCCTCTGATATATCAGTCGAAATGAAAATCTTAGAAAAATAAGGTGTTCCAGTGGTTTTACTTACATTTTACTGGTACAAACGGCCAATATAGAGAATATTTGACAAATCTCGTCTTCCAGCTGTTTTTTTCAATTTCCTCTGATATATCAGTCGAAATGAAAATCTTAGAAAAATAAGGTGTTCCAGTGGTTTTACTTACATTTCCTGGTACAAACTGCCAGTATCGAGAATATTCGAAAAATCTCGTGTTCCAACAGTTTTTTCTCAATTTTCTCTGCAAAATCATTCGAAGTGAGGAATCTTGGAAAAATAAGGCGTTCC
Organism: Anthrax anthrax; assembly: GCA_963971155.1. NCBI lineage: Eukaryota > Metazoa > Arthropoda > Insecta > Diptera > Bombyliidae > Anthrax > Anthrax anthrax. The sequence continues at coordinate 12,663 of CAXAQU010000057.1, read as the reverse complement.
AGTGGTTTCACTTACATTTCACTGGTACAAACGGTCAATATCGAGAATATTTAAAAAATTTCCGACTCCAGTAGAGTTTTATCAATTTGTTCTGCAAAACCATGCGAAGTGAAGAATCTTGGAAATATATGGCGATCCAGTGGTTTTACTTACATTTTACTGGTACAAACGGCTAATATAGAGAATATTTGACAAATCTCGTGTTCCAGCTGTTTTTTCTCAATTTCCTCTGATATATCAGTCGAAATGAAAATCTTGGAAAAATAAGGTGTTCCAGTGGTTTTACTTACATTTCCTGGTACAAACTGCCAGTATCGAGAATATTCGAAAAATCTCGTGTTCCAACAGTTTTCTCTCAATTTTCTCTGCAAAATCATTCGAAGTGAGGAATCTTGGAAATATATGGCGTTCCAAAGTTTTAACTTACATTTCCTGGTGCAAACGGGCAATATCGAGAATATTTAAAAAATCTCCTGCTCCTGTAGTGTTTTATCAATTTGCTCTGCAAAATTATGCGATGTGAAGAATCTTGGAAATATATGGTGTTCCAGTGGTTTTACTTACATTTCCTGGTACAAACTGCCAGTATCGAGAATATTCGAAAAATCTCGTGTTCCAACAGTTTTTTCTCAATTTGCTCTGCACAATTATTCGAAGTGAAGAATCTTGGACAAATTAGGCCTTCCAGTGGTTTTACTTACATTTCACTTATTTCAATATTTGAGAAATCTCGTGTTCCAACAGTTTTTTCTCAAGTTTCTCAGCAAAATCATGCGACATGAATAATCTTGGAAAATACATCATTCAAGTGGTTTTACTTACATTTCCTGGTACAAACGGCCAGTACCGAGAATATTTGAGAAATCTCGTGTTCCAGCAATTTTTTCTCAGTTTCCCCTGCAAAATTGTGCGACAAGAAGAATCTTGGAAAAATAAGGCGTTCCAGTGGTTTCACTTACATTTCACTGGTACAAACAGCCAGTACCGAGAATATTTGAAAAATTTCCGGTTCCAGTAGTTTTTTCTCAATTGCTTCTGACATATCAGGCGAAATGAAGAATCTTGGAAAATAAGTCATTCCAGTGGTTTTACTTACATTTCACTGTATAAACGGCCAGTATCGAGAATATTTGAAACATCTCGTGTTCCAGCTGTTTTTTCTCAGTTTCCTCTGATATATCAGTCGAAAGGAAAATCTTGGAAAAATAAGGCGTTCCAGTGGTTTCACTTACATTTCACTGGTACAAACGGCCAGTACCGAGAATATTTGAAAAATTTCCGGTTCCAGTAGTTTTTTCAATTTCTTCTGACATATCAGGCGAAATGAAAAAGCTTGGAAAAATAAGGCGTTCCAGTGATTTTACTTACATTTCACTGGTACAAACGGCCAGTACCGAGAATATTTGAAAAATTTCCGGTTCCAGTAGTTTTTTCTCAATTGCTTCTGACATATCAGGCGAAATGAAGAATCTTGGAAAATAAGTCATTCCAGTGGTTTTACTTACAATTTACTGTATAAACGGCCAGTATCGAGAATATTTGAAACATCTCGTGTTCCAGCTGTTTTTTCTCAATTTCCTCTGATATATCAGTCGAAAGGAAAATCTTGGAAAAATAAGTCGTTCCAGTGGTTTCACTTACATTTCACTGGTACAAACGGCCAGTACCGAGAATATTTGAAAAATTTCCGGTTCCAGTAGTTTTTTCTCAATTTCTTCTGACATATCAGGCGAAATGAAAAATCTTGGAAAAATAAGGCGTTCCAGTGGTTTTACTTACATTTCACTGTATAAACGGCCAGTATCGAGAATATTTGAAACATCTCGTGTTCCAGCTGTTTTTTCTCAATTTCCTCTGATATATCAGTCGAAATTAAAATCTTTTAAAAATTAAGCGTTCCAGTGGTTTTACTTACATTTCAATGGTACAAACGGCCAGTATCGAGAATATTTGAAAAATCTCGTGTTCCAGCAGTGTTTTCTCAATTTCCTCTAAAATATCAGGCGAAATGAAGAATCTTGATAAAAAAATGCGTTCCAGTGGTTTTACTCACATTTCAATGGTACAAACTGCCAGTATCGTGAATATTTGAAACATCTCTTGTTCCAGCTGTTTTTTCTCAATTTCCTCTGATATATCAGTCGAAATGAAAATCTTGGAAAAATAAGGCGTTCCAGTGGTTTCACTTACATTTCACTGGTACAAACGGCCAGTACCGAGAATATTTGAAAAATCTCGTGTTCCAACTGTTTTTTCTCACATTCCTATAAAATATCAGGCCAAATGAAGAATCTTGGAAAAATAAGGTGTTCCAGTGGTTTTACTTACATTTCACTGGTACAAACGGCCAGTATCGAGAATATTTGAAAAATTTCCGGTTCCAGTAGTTTTTTCTCAATTTCTTCTGACATATCAGGCGAAATGAAAAATCTTGGAAAATAAGGCGTTCCAGTGGTTTTACTTACATTTCACTGGTACAAACGGTGAGTATCGAGAATATTTAAAAAATTTCCGACTCCAGTAGAGTTTTATTAATTTGTTCTGCAAAACCATGCGAAGTGAGGAATCTTGGAAATATATGGCGTTCCAAAGTTTTAACTTACATTTCCTGGTGCAAACGGGCAATATCGAGAATATTTAAAAAATCTCCTGCTCCTGTAGTGTTTTATCAATTTGCTCTGCAAAATTATGCGAAGTGAAGAATCTTGGAAATATATGGTGTTCCAGTGGTTTTACTTACATTTCCTGGTACAAACTGCCAGTATCGAGAATATTCGAAAAATCTCGTGTTCCAACAGTTTTCTCTCAATTTTCTCTGCAAAATCATTCGAAGTGAGGAATCTTGGAAAAATAAGGCGTTCCAGTGGTTTCACTTACATTTCACTGGTACAAACGGCCAGTATCGAGAATATTTGAAAAATTTCCGGTTCCAGTAGTTTTTTCTCAATTTCTTCTGACATATCAGGCGAAATGAAAAATCTTGGAAAAATAAGGCGTTCCAGTGGTTTTACTTACATTTCGCTGGTACAAACGGCTAATATAGAGAATATTTGACAAATCTCGTGTTCCAGCTGTTTTTTCTCAATTTCCTCTGATATATCAGTCGAAATGAAAATCTTGGAAAAATAAGGTGTTCCAGTGGTTTTACTTACATTTCCTGGTACAAACTGCCAGTATCGAGAATATTTGACAAATCTCGTGTTCCAACTGTTTTTTCTCACTTTCCTATAAAATATCAGGCCAAATGAAGAATCTTGGCAAAATTAGCCGTTCAAGTGGCTTTACTTACATTTCACTGGTACAAACGGTGAGTATCGAGAATATTTAAAAAATTTCCGACTCCAGTAGAGTTTTATTAATTTGTTCTGCAAAACCATGCGAAGTGAAGAATCTTGGAAATATATGGCGATCCAGTGGTTTTACTTACATTTTACTGGTACAAACGGCTAATATAGAGAATATTTGACAAATCTCGTGTTCCAGCTGTTTTTTCTCAATTTCCTCTGATATATCAGTCGAAATGAAAATCTTGGAAAAATAAGGTGTTCCAGTGGTTTTACTTACATTTCCTGGTACAAACTGCCAGTATCGAGAATATTTGACAAATTTCGTGTTCCAACTGTTTTTTCTCACTTTCCTATAAAATATCAGGCCAAATGAAGAATCTTGGCAAAATTAGCCGTTCAAGTGGCTTTACTTACATTTCACTGGTACAAACGGTGAGTATCGAGAATATTTAAAAAATTTCCGACTCCAGTAGAGTTTTATTAATTTGTTCTGCAAAACCATGCGAAGTGAAGAATCTTGGAAATATATGGCGATCCAGTGGTTTTACTTACATTTTACTGGTACAAACGGCTAATATAGAGAATATTTGACAAATCTCGTGTTCCAGCTGTTTTTTCTCAATTTCCTCTGATATATCAGTCGAAATGAAAATCTTGGAAAAATAAGGCGTTCCAGTGGTTTCACTTACATTTCACTGGTACAAACGGCCAGTATCGAGAATATTTGAAACATCTCGTGTTCCAGTAGTTTTTTCTCAATTTCTTCTGACATATCAGGCGAAATGAAAAATCTTGGAAAAATAAGGCGTTCCAGTGGTTTTACTTACATTTCACTGGTACAAACGGCTAATATAGAGAATATTTGACAAATCTCGTGTTCCAGCTGTTTTTTCTCAATTTCCTCTGATATATCAGTCGAAATGAAAATCTTGGAAAAATAAGGTGTTCCAGTGGTTTTACTTACATTTCCTGGTACAAACTGCCAGTATCGAGAATATTTGACAAATCTCGTGTTCCAACTGTTTTTTCTCACTTTCCTATAAAATATCAGGCCAAATGAAGAATCTTGGCAAAATTAGCCGTTCAAGTGGCTTTACTTACATTTCACTGGTACAAACGGTGAGTATCGAGAATATTTAAAAAATTTCCGACTCCAGTAGAGTTTTATTAATTTGTTCTGCAAAACCATGCGAAGTGAAGAATCTTGGAAATATATGGCGATCCAGTGGTTTTACTTACATTTTACTGGTACAAACGGCTAATATAGAGAATATTTGACAAATCTCGTGTTCCAGCTGTTTTTTCTCAATTTCCTCTGATATATCAGTCGAAATGAAAATCTTGGAAAAATAAGGTGTTCCAGTGGTTTTACTTACATTTCCTGGTACAAACTGCCAGTATCGAGAATATTTGACAAATTTCGTGTTCCAACTGTTTTTTCTCACTTTCCTATAAAATATCAGGCCAAATGAAGAATCTTGGCAAAATTAGCCGTTCAAGTGGCTTTACTTACATTTCACTGGTACAAACGGTGAGTATCGAGAATATTTGAAAAATTTCCGGTTCCAGTAGTTTTTTCTCAATTTCTTCTGACATATCAGGCGAAATGAAAAATCTTGGAAAAATAAGGCGTTCCAGTGGTTTTACTTACATTTCACTGGTACAAACGGCTAATATAGAGAATATTTGACAAATCTCGTGTTCCAGCTGTTTTTTCTCAATTTCCTCTGATATATCAGTCGAAATGAAAATCTTGGAAAAAGAAGGTGTTCCAGTGGTTTTACTTACATTTCCTGGTACAAACTGCCAGTATCGAGAATATTCGAAAAATCTCGTGTTCCAACAGTTTTCTCTCAATTTTCTCTGCAAAATCATTCGAAGTGAGGAATCTTGGAAAAATAAGGCGTTCCAGTGGTTTCACTTACATTTCACTGGTACAAACGGCCAGTATCGCGAATATTTGAAAAATTTCCGGTTCCAGTAGTTTTTTCTCAATTTCTTCTGACATATCAGGCGAAATGAAAAATCTTGGAAAAATAAGGCGTTCCAGTGGTTTTACTTACATTTCACTGGTACAAACGGCTAATATAGAGAATATTTGACAAATCTCGTGTTCCAGCTGTTTTTTCTCAATTTCCTCTGATATATCAGTCGAAATGAAAATCTTTTAAAAATAAGGCGTTCCAGTGGTTTCACTTACATTTCACTGGTACAAACGGCCAGTATCGAGAATATTTGAAAAATTTCCGGTTCCAGTAGTTTTTTCTCAATTTCTTCTGACATATCAGGCGAAATGAAAAATCTTGGAAAAATAAGGCGTTCCAGTGGTTTTACTTACATTTCACTGGTACAAACGGCCAGTACCGAGAATATTTGAAAAATTTCCGGTTCCAGTAGTTTTGTCTCAATTTCTTCTGACATATCAGGCGAAATGAAAAATCTTGGAAAAATAAGGCGTTCCAGTGTTTTTACTTACATTTCACTGGTACAAACGGCTAATATAGAGAATATTTGACAAATCTCGTGTTCCAGCTGTTTTTTCTCAATTTCCTCTGATATATCAGTCGAAATGAAAATCTTGGAAAAATAAGGTGTTCCAGTGGTTTTACTTACATTTCCTGGTACAAACTGCCAGTATCGAGAATATTTGACAAATCTCGTGTTCCAACTGTTTTTTCTCACTTTCCTATAAAATATCAGGCCAAATGAAGAATCTTGGCAAAATTAGCCGTTCAAGTGGCTTTACTTACATTTCACTGGTACAAACGGTGAGTATCGAGAATATTTAAAAAATTTCCGACTCCAGTAGAGTTTTATCAATTTGTTCTGATATATCAGTCGAAATGAAAATCTTGGAAAAATAAGGTGTTCCAGTGGTTTTACTTACATTTCACTGGTACAAACGGCTAATATAGAGAATATTTGACAAATCTCGTGTTCCAGCTGTTTTTTCTCAATTTCCTCCGATATATCAGTCGAAATGAAAATCTTGGAAAAATAAGGTGTTCCAGTGGTTTTACTTACATTTCCTGGTACTAACTGCCAGTATCGAGAATATTCGAAAAATCTCGTGTTCCAACAGTTTTCTCTCAATTTTCTCTGCAAAATCATTCGAAGTGAGGAATCTTGGAAAAATAAGGCGTTCCAGTGGTTTCACTTACATTTCCTGGTACTAACTGCCAGTATCGAGAATATTCGAAAAATCTCGTGTTCCAACAGTTTTCTCTCAATTTTCTCTGCAAAATCATTCGAAGTGAGGAATCTTGGAAAAATAAGGCGTTCCAGTGGTTTCACTTACATTTCACTGGTACAAACGGCCAGTATCGAGAATATTTGAAACATCTCGTGTTCCAGCAGTTTTCTCTCAATTTTCTCTGCAAAATCATTCGAAGTGAGGAATCTTGGAAAAGTAAGGCGTTAAAGTGGTTTTACTTACATTTCACTGGTACAAACGGCTAATATAGAGAATATTTGACAAATCTCGTGTTCCAGCTGTTTTTTCTCAATTTCCTCTGATATATCAGTCGAAATGAAAATCTTGGAAAAATAAGGTGTTCCAGTGGTTTTACTTACATTTCCTGGTACAAACTGCCAGTATCGAGAATATTCGAAAAATCTCGTGTTCCAACAGTTTTCTCTCAATTTTCTCTGCAAAATCATTCGAAGTGAGGAATCTTGGAAAAATAAGGCGTTCCAGTGGTTTCACTTACATTTCACTGGTACAAACGGCCAGTATCGCGAATATTTGAAAAATTTCCGGTTCCAGTAGTTTTTTCTCAATTTCTTCTGACATATCAGGCGAAATGAAAAATCTTGGAAAAATAAGGCGTTCCAGTGGTTTTACTTACATTTCACTGGTACAAACGGCTAATATAGAGAATATTTGACAAATCTCGTGTTCCAGCTGTTTTTTCTCAATTTCCTCTGATATATCAGTCGAAATGAAAATCGTTTAAAAATAAGGCGTTCCAGTGGTTTCACTTACATTTCACTGGTACAAACGGCCAGTATCGAGAATATTTGAAAAATTTCCGGTTCCAGTAGTTTTTTCTCAATTTCTTCTGACATATCAGGCGAAATGAAAAATCTTGGAAAAATAAGGTGTTCCAGTGGTTTTACTTACATTTCCTGGTACAAACTGCCAGTATCGAGAATATTCGAAAAATCTCGTGTTCCAACAGTTTTCTCTCAATTTTCTCTGCAAAATCATTCGAAGTGAGGAATCTTGGAAAAATAAGGCGTTCCAGTGGTTTCACTTACATTTCACTGGTACAAACGGCCAGTATCGCGAATATTTGAAAAATTTCCGGTTCCAGTAGTTTTTTCTCAATTTCTTCTGACATATCAGGCGAAATGAAAAATCTTGGAAAAATAAGGCGTTCCAGTGGTTTTACTTACATTTCACTGGTACAAACGGCTAATATAGAGAATATTTGACAAATCTCGTGTTCCAGCTGTTTTTTCTCAATTTCCTCTGATATATCAGTCGAAATGAAAATCGTTTAAAAATAAGGCGTTCCAGTGGTTTCACTTACATTTCACTGGTACAAACGGCCAGTATCGAGAATATTTGAAAAATTTCCGGTTCCAGTAGTTTTTTCTCAATTTCTTCTGACATATCAGGCGAAATGAAAAATCTTGGAAAAATAAGGCGTTCCAGTGGTTTTACTTACATTTCACTGGTACAAACGGCCAGTACCGGGAATATTTGAAAAATTTCCGGTTCCAGTAGTTTTTTCTCAATTGCTTCTGACATATCAAGCGAAATGAAGAATCTTGGAAAATAAGTCATTCCAGTGGTTTTACTTACATTTCACTGTATAAACGGCCAGTATCGAGAATATTTGAAACATCTCGTGTTCCAGCTGTTTTTTCTCAATTTCCTCTGATATATCAGTCGAAATGAAAATCTTGGAAAAATAAGGCGTTCCAGTGGTTACACTTACATTTCACTGGTACAAACGGCCAGTACCGAAAATATTTGAAACATCTCGTGTTCCAGCTGTTTTTTCTAAATTTCCTCTGATTTATCAGTCGAAATGAAAATCTTGGAAAAATAAGGTGTTCCAGTGGTTTTACTTACATTTTACTGGTACAAACGGCCAATATAGAGAATATTTGACAAATCTCGTGTTCCAGCTGTTTTTTCTCAATTTCCTCTGATATATCAGTCGAAATGAAAATCTTGGAAAAATAAGGTGTTCCAGTGGTTTTACTTACATTTCCTGGTACAAACTGCCAGTATCGAGAATATTTGACAAATCTCGTGTTCCAACTGTTTTTTCTCACTTTCCTAGAAAATATCAGGCCGAATGAAGAATCTTGGCAAAATTAGCCGTTCAAGTGGCTTTACTTACATTTCACTGGTACAAACGGTGAGTATCGAGAATATTTAAAAAATTTCCGACTCCAGTAGAGAATTATCAATTTGTTCTGCAAAACCATGCGAAGTGAAGAATCTTGGAAATATATGGCGTTCCAGTGGTTTTACTTACATTTTACTGGTACAAACGGCCAATATAGAGAATATTTGACAAATCTCGTGTTCCAGCTGTTTTTTCTCAATTTCCTCTGATATATCAGTCGAAATGAAAATCTTAGAAAAATAAGGTGTTCCAGTGGTTTTACTTACATTTTACTGGTACAAACGGCCAATATAGAGAATATTTGACAAATCTCGTCTTCCAGCTGTTTTTTTCAATTTCCTCTGATATATCAGTCGAAATGAAAATCTTAGAAAAATAAGGTGTTCCAGTGGTTTTACTTACATTTCCTGGTACAAACTGCCAGTATCGAGAATATTCGAAAAATCTCGTGTTCCAACAGTTTTTTCTCAATTTTCTCTGCAAAATCATTCGAAGTGAGGAATCTTGGAAAAATAAGGCGTTCCAGTGGTTTCACTTACATTTCACTGGTACAAACGGTCAATATCGAGAATATTTAAAAAATTTCCGACTCCAGTAGAGTTTTATCAATTTGTTCTGCAAAACCATGCGAAGTGAAGAATCTTGGAAATATATGGCGATCCAGTGGTTTTACTTACATTTTACTGGTACAAACGGCTAATATAGAGAATATTTGACAAATCTCGTGTTCCAGCTGTTTTTTCTCAATTTCCTCTGATATATCAGTCGAAATGAAAATCTTGGAAAAATAAGGTGTTCCAGTGGTTTTACTTACATTTCCTGGTACAAACTGCCAGTATCGAGAATATTCGAAAAATCTCGTGTTCCAACAGTTTTCTCTCAATTTTCTCTGCAAAATCATTCGAAGTGAGGAATCTTGGAAATATATGGCGTTCCAAAGTTTTAACTTACATTTCCTGGTGCAAACGGGCAATATCGAGAATATTTAAAAAATCTCCTGCTCCTGTAGTGTTTTATCAATTTGCTCTGCAAAATTATGCGATGTGAAGAATCTTGGAAATATATGGTGTTCCAGTGGTTTTACTTACATTTCCTGGTACAAACTGCCAGTATCGAGAATATTCGAAAAATCTCGTGTTCCAACAGTTTTTTCTCAATTTGCTCTGCACAATTATTCGAAGTGAAGAATCTTGGACAAATTAGGCCTTCCAGTGGTTTTACTTACATTTCACTTATTTCAATATTTGAGAAATCTCGTGTTCCAACAGTTTTTTCTCAAGTTTCTCAGCAAAATCATGCGACATGAATAATCTTGGAAAATACATCATTCAAGTGGTTTTACTTACATTTCCTGGTACAAACGGCCAGTACCGAGAATATTTGAGAAATCTCGTGTTCCAGCAATTTTTTCTCAGTTTCCCCTGCAAAATTGTGCGACAAGAAGAATCTTGGAAAAATAAGGCGTTCCAGTGGTTTCACTTACATTTCACTGGTACAAACAGCCAGTACCGAGAATATTTGAAAAATTTCCGGTTCCAGTAGTTTTTTCTCAATTGCTTCTGACATATCAGGCGAAATGAAGAATCTTGGAAAATAAGTCATTCCAGTGGTTTTACTTACATTTCACTGTATAAACGGCCAGTATCGAGAATATTTGAAACATCTCGTGTTCCAGCTGTTTTTTCTCAGTTTCCTCTGATATATCAGTCGAAAGGAAAATCTTGGAAAAATAAGGCGTTCCAGTGGTTTCACTTACATTTCACTGGTACAAACGGCCAGTACCGAGAATATTTGAAAAATTTCCGGTTCCAGTAGTTTTTTCAATTTCTTCTGACATATCAGGCGAAATGAAAAAGCTTGGAAAAATAAGGCGTTCCAGTGATTTTACTTACATTTCACTGGTACAAACGGCCAGTACCGAGAATATTTGAAAAATTTCCGGTTCCAGTAGTTTTTTCTCAATTGCTTCTGACATATCAGGCGAAATGAAGAATCTTGGAAAATAAGTCATTCCAGTGGTTTTACTTACAATTTACTGTATAAACGGCCAGTATCGAGAATATTTGAAACATCTCGTGTTCCAGCTGTTTTTTCTCAATTTCCTCTGATATATCAGTCGAAAGGAAAATCTTGGAAAAATAAGTCGTTCCAGTGGTTTCACTTACATTTCACTGGTACAAACGGCCAGTACCGAGAATATTTGAAAAATTTCCGGTTCCAGTAGTTTTTTCTCAATTTCTTCTGACATATCAGGCGAAATGAAAAATCTTGGAAAAATAAGGCGTTCCAGTGGTTTTACTTACATTTCACTGTATAAACGGCCAGTATCGAGAATATTTGAAACATCTCGTGTTCCAGCTGTTTTTTCTCAATTTCCTCTGATATATCAGTCGAAATTAAAATCTTTTAAAAATTAAGCGTTCCAGTGGTTTTACTTACATTTCAATGGTACAAACGGCCAGTATCGAGAATATTTGAAAAATCTCGTGTTCCAGCAGTGTTTTCTCAATTTCCTCTAAAATATCAGGCGAAATGAAGAATCTTGATAAAAAAATGCGTTCCAGTGGTTTTACTCACATTTCAATGGTACAAACTGCCAGTATCGTGAATATTTGAAACATCTCTTGTTCCAGCTGTTTTTTCTCAATTTCCTCTGATATATCAGTCGAAATGAAAATCTTGGAAAAATAAGGCGTTCCAGTGGTTTCACTTACATTTCACTGGTACAAACGGCCAGTACCGAGAATATTTGAAAAATCTCGTGTTCCAACTGTTTTTTCTCACATTCCTATAAAATATCAGGCCAAATGAAGAATCTTGGAAAAATAAGGTGTTCCAGTGGTTTTACTTACATTTCACTGGTACAAACGGCCAGTATCGAGAATATTTGAAAAATTTCCGGTTCCAGTAGTTTTTTCTCAATTTCTTCTGACATATCAGGCGAAATGAAAAATCTTGGAAAATAAGGCGTTCCAGTGGTTTTACTTACATTTCACTGGTACAAACGGTGAGTATCGAGAATATTTAAAAAATTTCCGACTCCAGTAGAGTTTTATTAATTTGTTCTGCAAAACCATGCGAAGTGAGGAATCTTGGAAATATATGGCGTTCCAAAGTTTTAACTTACATTTCCTGGTGCAAACGGGCAATATCGAGAATATTTAAAAAATCTCCTGCTCCTGTAGTGTTTTATCAATTTGCTCTGCAAAATTATGCGAAGTGAAGAATCTTGGAAATATATGGTGTTCCAGTGGTTTTACTTACATTTCCTGGTACAAACTGCCAGTATCGAGAATATTCGAAAAATCTCGTGTTCCAACAGTTTTCTCTCAATTTTCTCTGCAAAATCATTCGAAGTGAGGAATCTTGGAAAAATAAGGCGTTCCAGTGGTTTCACTTACATTTCACTGGTACAAACGGCCAGTATCGAGAATATTTGAAAAATTTCCGGTTCCAGTAGTTTTTTCTCAATTTCTTCTGACATATCAGGCGAAATGAAAAATCTTGGAAAAATAAGGCGTTCCAGTGGTTTTACTTACATTTCGCTGGTACAAACGGCTAATATAGAGAATATTTGACAAATCTCGTGTTCCAGCTGTTTTTTCTCAATTTCCTCTGATATATCAGTCGAAATGAAAATCTTGGAAAAATAAGGTGTTCCAGTGGTTTTACTTACATTTCCTGGTACAAACTGCCAGTATCGAGAATATTTGACAAATCTCGTGTTCCAACTGTTTTTTCTCACTTTCCTATAAAATATCAGGCCAAATGAAGAATCTTGGCAAAATTAGCCGTTCAAGTGGCTTTACTTACATTTCACTGGTACAAACGGTGAGTATCGAGAATATTTAAAAAATTTCCGACTCCAGTAGAGTTTTATTAATTTGTTCTGCAAAACCATGCGAAGTGAAGAATCTTGGAAATATATGGCGATCCAGTGGTTTTACTTACATTTTACTGGTACAAACGGCTAATATAGAGAATATTTGACAAATCTCGTGTTCCAGCTG
>CAXAQU010000056.1:0-66529 GCA_963971155.1 Anthrax anthrax | reverse complement strand
TGAAGAATCTTGGAAAAATAAGACGTTCCAGTTGTTTTACTTACTATTCACTGGTACAAACAGACGGTATCGAGAATATTTCAAAAATCTCGTGATCCAGTAGTTTTTCCTCAATTTCCTCTGAAATATCAGGTGAAATGAAGAATCTTGGAAAAATAAAGCGTTCCAGTGGTTTTACTTACATTTCACTGGTACAAACGGCCGGTATCGAGAATATTTGAAAAATCTCGTGTTGCTATAGTTTTTTCTCAATTTCCTCTGAAATATCAGGCGAAATGAAGAATCTTGGAAAAATAAGACGTTCCAGTGGTTTTACTTACATTTCACTGGTACAAACGGCCAGTATCGAGTATATTTGAAAAATCTCGTGTTCCAGCAGTTTTTTCTCAATTTCCTCTGAAATATCAGGCGAAATAAAGAATCTTGGAAAAACGAGACGTTCCAGTGGTTTTACTTACACTTCACTGGTACAAACGGTCAGTATCGAGAATATTTCAAAAATCTCGTGTTCCAGTAGTTTTTCCTCAATTTCCTCTGAAATATCAGGTGAAATGAAGAATCTTGGAAAAATAAGACGTTCCAGTGGTTTTACTTACTATTCACTGGTACAAACAGACGGTATCGAGAATATTTGAAAAATCTCGTGTTGCTATGGTTTTTTCTCAATTTCCTCTGAAATATCAGGCGAAATTAAGAATCTTGGAAAAACAAAACGTTCCAGTGGTTTTACTTACATTTCACTGGTACAAACGGCCAGTATCGAGTATATTTGAAAAATCTCGTGTTCCAGCAGTTTTTTCTCAATTTCCTCTGAAATATCAGGCGAAATAAAGAATCTTGGAAAAACGAGACGTTCCAGTGGTTTTACTTACACTTCACTGGTACAAACGGTCAGTATCGAGAAAATTTGAAAAATCTCGTGTTCCAGCAGTTTTTTCTCAATTTCCTCTGAAATATCAGGCGAAATAAAGAATCTTGGAAAAACGAGACGTTCCAGTGGTTTTACTTACACTTCACTATTACAAACGGTCATTATCGAGAATATTTCAAAAATCTCGTGTTCCAGTAGTTTTTCCTCAATTTCCTCTGAAATATCAGGTGAAATGAAGAATATTTGAAAAATAAAGCATTCTAGTGGTTTTACTTACATTTCACTGGTACAAACGGCCAGTATCGAGAATATTTGAAAAATCTCGTGTTGCTATAGTTTTTTCTCAATTTCCTCTGAAATATCAGGCGAAATTAAGAATCTTGGAAAAACAAAACGTTCCAGTGGTTTTACTTACATTTCACTGGTACAAACGGCCAGTATCGAATATATTTGAAAAATCTCGTGTTCCAGCAGTTTTTTCTCAATTTCCTCTGAAATATCAGGCGAAATAAAGAATCTTGGAAAAACGAGACGTTCCAGTGGTTTTACTTACACTTCACTGGTACAAACGGTCAGTATCGAGAAAATTTGAAAAATCTCGTGTTCCAGCAGTTTTTTCTCAATTTCCTCTGAAATATCAGGCGAAATAAAGAATCTTGGAAAAACGAGACGTTCCAGTGGTTTTACTTACACTTCACTATTACAAACGGTCATTATCGAGAATATTTCAAAAATCTCGTGTTCCAGTAGTTTTTCCTCAATTTCCTCTGAAATATCAGGCGAAATGAAGAATCTTGGAAAAATAAGACGTTCCAGTGGTTTTACTTACATTTCACTGGTACAAACGGCCAGTATCGAGAATATTTGAAAAATCTCGTGTTGCTATAGTTTTTTCTCAATTTCCTCTGAAATATCAGGCGAAATGAAGAATCTTGGAAAAATAAAGCGTTCCAGTGGTTTTACTTACATTTCACTGGTACAAACGGCCAGTATCGAGTATATTTGAAAAATCTCGTGTTCCCGCAGTTTTTTCTCAATTTCCTCTGAAATATCAGGCGAAATAAAGAATCTTGAAAAAACGAGACGTTCCAGTGGTTTTACTTACACTTCACTGGTACAAACGGTCAGTATCGAGAATATTTCAAAAATCTCGTGTTCCAGTAGTTTTTTCTCAATTTCCTCTGAAATATCAGGCGAAATGAAGAATCTTGGAAAAATAAAGCGTTCCAGTGGTTTTACTTACATTTCACTGGTACAAACAGGCGGTATCGAGAATATTTGAAAAATCTCGTGTTCCAGTAGTTTTTTCTCAATTTCCTCTGAAATATCAGGCGAAACGAAGAATTTTTTGAAAAATAAAGCGTTCCAGTGGTTTTACTTACAATTCACTGGTACAAACGGCCAGTATCGAGTATATTTGAAAAATCTCGTGTTCCAGCAGTTTTTTCTCAATTTCCTCTGAAATATCAGGCGAAATGAAGAATCTTGGAAAAATAAAGCGTTCCAGTGGTTTTACTTACATTTCACTGGTACAAACGGCCAGTATCGAGTATATTTGAAAAATCTCGTGTTCCAGCAGTTTTTTCTCAATTTCCTCTGAAATATCAGGCGAAATAAAGAATCTTGGAAAAACGAGACGTTCCAGTGGTTTTACTTACACTTCACTGGTACAAACGGTCAGTATCGAGAATATTTGAAAAATCTCGTGTTCCAGTAGTTTTTTCTCAATTTCCTCTGAAATATCAGGTGAAATGAAGAATCTTGGAAAAATAAAGCGTTCCAATGGTTTTACTTACATTTCACTGGTACAAACGGCCGGTATCGAGAATATTTGAAAAATCTCGTGTTGCTATAGTTTTTTCTCAATTTCCTCTGAAATATCAGGCGAAATGAAGAATCTTGGAAATATAAAGCGTTCCAGTGGTTTTACTTACATTTCACTGGTACAAACGGCCAGTATCGAGAATATATGAAAAATCTCGTGTTCCAGCAGTTTTTCCTCAATTTCCTCTGAAATATCAGGCGAAATAAAGAATCTTGGAAAAACGAGACGTTCCAGTGGTTTTACTTACACTTCACTGGTACAAACGGTCAGTATCGAGAATATTTCAAAAATCTCGTGTTCCAGTAGTTTTTCCTCAATTTCCTCTGAAATATCAGGTGAAATGAAGAATCTTGGAAAAATAAAGCGTTCCAGTGGTTTTACTTACTATTCACTGGTACAAACAGACGGTATCGAGAATATTTCAAAAATCTCGTGTTCCAGTAGTTTTCCCTCAATTTCCTCTGAAATATCAGGTGAAATGAAGAATCTTGGAAAAATAAGACGTTCCAGTGGTTTTACTTACTATTCACTGGTACAAACGGCCGGTATCGAGAATATTTGAAAAATCTCGTGTTGCTATAGTTTTTCTCAATTTCCTCTGAAATATCAGGCGAAATGAAGAATCTTGGAAAAACAAAACGTTCCAGTGGTTTTACTTACATTTCACTGGTACAAACGGCCAGTATCGAGTATATTTGAAAAATCTCGTGTTCCAGCAGTTTTTTCTCAATTTCCTCTGAAATATCAGGCGAAATAAAGAATCTTGGAAAAACGAGACGTTCCAGTGGTTTTACTTACACTTCACTGGTACAAACGGTCAGTATCGAGAATATTTGAAAAATCTCGTGTTCTAGCAGTTTTTTCTCAATTTCCTCTGAAATATCAGGCGAAATAAAGAATCTTGGAAAAACGAGACGTTCCAGTGGTTTTACTTACACTTCACTGGTACAAACGGTCAGTATCGAGAATATTTCAAAAATCTCGTGTTCCAGTAGTTTTTCCTCAATTTTTTCTGAAATATCAGGTGAAATGAAGAATATTTGAAAAATAAAGCGTTCTAGTAGTTTTACTTACATTTCACTGGTACAAACGGCCAGTATCGAGAATATTTGAAAAATCTCGTGTTCCAGTAGTTTTTTCTCAATTTCCTCTGAAATATCAGGCGAAATGAAGAATCTTGGAAAAATAAGACGTTCCAGTTGTTTTACTTACTATTCACTGGTACAAACAGACGGTATCGAGAATATTTCAAAAATCTCGTGTTCCAGAAGTTTTTCCTCAATTTCCTCTGAAATATCAGGTGAAATGAAGAATCTTGGAAAAATAATGCGTTCCAGTGGTTTTACTTACATTTCACTGGTACAAACGGCCGGTATAGAGAATATTTGAAAAATCTCGTGTTGCTAAAGTTTTTTCTCAATTTCCTCTGAAATATCAGGCGAAATGAAGAATCTTGGAAAAATAAAGCGTTCCAGTGGTTTTACTTACATTTCACTGGTACAAACGGCCAGTATCGAGTACATTTGAAAAATCTCGTGTTCCAGCAGTTTTTCTCAATTTCCTCTGAAATATCAGGCGAAATAAAGAATCTTGGAAAAACGAGACGTTCCAGTGGTTTTACTTACACTTCACTGGTACAAACGGTCAGTATCGAGAATATTTCAAAAATCTCGTGTTCCAGTAGTTTTTCCTCAATTTCCTCTGAAATATCAGGTGACATGAAGAATCTTGGAAAAATAAAGCGTTCCAGTGGTTTTACTTACATTTCACTGGTACAAACGGCCGGTATCGAGAATATTTGAAAAATCTCGTGTTGCTATAGTTTTTTCTCAATTTCCTCTGAAATATCAGTCGAAATGAAGAATCTTGGAAAAATAAAGCGTTCCAGTGGTTTTACTTACATTTCACTGGTACAAACAGGCGGTATCGAGAATATTTGAAAAATCTCGTGTTCCAGTAGTTTTTTCTCAATTTCCTCTGAAATATCAGGCGAAACGAAGAATCTTTGAAAAATAAAGCGTTCTAGTGGTTTTACTTACATTTCACTGGTACAAACAGACGGAATCGAGAATATTTGAAAAATCTCGTGTTCCGTCGGTTTTTTCTCAATTTCCTCTGAAATATCAGGCGAAATGAAGAATTTTCGACAAATAAGACGTTCCAGTGGTTTTACTTACATTTCACTGGTACAAACGGCCAGTATCGAGAATATTTGAAAAATCTCATGTTCCAGTAGTTTTTCCTCTATTTCCTCTGAAATATCAGGCGAAATGAAGAATTTTCGACAAATAAGACGTTCCAGTGGTTTTACTTACATTTCACTGGTACAAACGACCAGTATCGAGAATATTTGAAAAATCTCGTGTTCAAGCAGTTTTTTCTCAATTTCCTCTGAAATATCTGGCGAAATGAAGAATCTTGGAAAAATAAGACGTTTCAGTGGTTTTACTTACATTTCACTGGTACAAACGGCCAGTATCGAGAATATATGAAAAATCTCGTGTTCCAGCAGTTTTTTCTCAATTTCCTCTGAAATATCAGGCGAAATGAAGAATCTTGGAAAAATAAGACGTTCCAGTGGTTTTACTTACATTTCACTGGTACAAACGGCCAATATCGAGAATATTTGAAAAATCTCATGTTCCAGTAGTTTTTCCTCTATTTCCTCTGAAATATCAGGCGAAATGAAGAATTTTCGACAAATAAGACGTTCCAGTGGTTTTACTTACATTTCACTGGTACAAACGGCCAGTATCGAGTATATTTGAAAAATCTCGTGTTCCAGCAGTTTCTTCTCAATTTCCTCTGAAATATCAGGCGAAATGAAGATTCTTGGAAAAATAAAACTCTCCAGTGGTTTTACATACACTTCACTGGTACAAACGGCCAGTATCGAGAATATTTGAAAAATCTCGTGTTCCAGCAGTTTTTTCTCAATTTCATCTGAAATATCGGGCGAAATGAAGAATTTTCGACAAATAAGACGTTCCTGTGGTTTTACTTACATTTCACTGGTACAAACGGCCAGTATCGAGAATATTTGAAAAATCTCGTGTTCCAGTAGTTTTTTCTCAATTTCCTCTGAAATATCAGGTGAAATGAAGAATCTTGGAAAAATAAAGCGTTCCAGTGGTTTTACTTACATTTCACTGGTACAAACGGCCGGTATCGAGAATATTTGAAAAATCTCGTGTTGCTATAGTTTTTTCTCAATTTCCTCTGAAATATCAGTCGAAATGAAGAATCTTGGAAAAATAAAGCGTTCCAGTGGTTTTACTTACATTTCACTGGTACAAACAGGCGGTATCGAGAATATTTGAAAAATCTCGTGTTCCAGTAGTTTTTTCTCAATTTCCTCTGAAATATCAGGCGAAACGAAGAATCTTTGAAAAATAAAGCGTTCTAGTGGTTTTACTTACATTTCTCTGGTACAAACAGACGGTATCGAGAATATTTGAAAAATCTCGTGTTCCGTCGGTTTTTTCTCAATTTCCTCTGAAATATCAGGCGAAATGAAGAATTTTCGACAAATAAGACGTTCCAGTGGTTTTACTTACATTTCACTGGTACAAACGGCCAGTATCGAGAATATTTGAAAAATCTCATGTTCCAGTAGTTTTTCCTCTATTTCCTCTGAAATATCAGGCGAAATGAAGAATTTTCGACAAATAAGACGTTCCAGTGGTTTTACTTACATTTCACTGGTACAAACGGCCAGTATCGAGAATATTTGAAAAATCTCGTGTTCCAGCAGTTTTTTCTCAATTTCCTCTGAAATATCAGGCGAAATAAAGAATCTTGGAAAAACGAGACGTTCCAGTGGTTTTACTTACACTTCACTGGTACAAACGGTCAGTATCGAGAATATTTCAAAAATCTCGTGTTCCAGTAGTTTTTCCTCAATTTCCTCTGAAATATCAGGCGAAATGAAGAATCTTGGAAAAGTAAAGCGTGCCAGTGGTTTTACTTACATTTCACTGGTACAAACAGCCAGTATCGAGAATATTTGAAAAATCTCGTGTTCCAGCAGATTTTTCTCAATTTCCTCTGAAATATCAGGCGAAATGAAGAATCGTGAAAAAATAAGACGATCCAGTGGTTTTACTTACATTTCACTGGTACAAACGGCGAGTATTGAGAATATTTGAAAAATCTCATGTTGCTATAGTTTTTTCTCAATTTCCTCTGAAATATCAGTCGAAATGAAGAATCTTGGAAAAATAAAGCGTTCCAGTGGTTTTACTTACATTTCACTGGTACAAACAGGCGGTATCGAGAATATTTGAAAAATCTCGTGTTCCAGTAGTTTTTTCTCAATTTCCTCTGAAATATCAGGCGAAATGAAGAATTTTCGACAAATAAGACGTTCCAGTGGTTTTACTTACATTTCACTGGTACAAACGGCCAGTATCGAGAATATTTGAAAAATCTCGTGTTCAAGCAGTTTTTTCTCAATTTCCTCTGAAATATCTGGCGAAATGAAGAATCTTGGAAAAATAAGACGTTTCAGTGGTTTTACTTACATTTCACTGGTACAAACGGCCAGTATCGAGAATATATGAAAAATCTCGTGTTCCAGCAGTTTTTTCTCAATTTCCTCTGAAATATCAGGCGAAATGAAGAATCTTGGAAAAATAAGACGTTCCAGTGGTTTTACTTACATTTCACTGGTACAAACGGCCAATATCGAGAATATTTCAAAAATCTCGTGTTCCAGTAGTTTTTTCTCAATTTCCTCTGAAATATCAGGCGAAATAAAGAATCTTGGAAAAACGAGACGTTCCAGTGGTTTTACTTACACTTCACTGGTACAAACGGTCAGTATCGAGAATATTTCAAAAATCTCGTGTTCCAGCAGTTTTTTCTCAATTTCCTCTGAAATATCAGGCGAAATGAAGAATCTTGGAAAAGTAAAGCGTGCCAGTGGTTTTACTTACATTTCACTGGTACAAACAGCCAGTATCGAGAATATTTGAAAAATCTCGTGTTCCAGCAGATTTTTCTCAATTTCCTCTGAAATATCAGGCGAAATGAAGAATCGTGAAAAAATAAGACGTTCCAGTGGTTTTACTTACTATTCACTGGTACAAACGGCGAGTATCGAGAATATTTGAAAAATCTCATGTTCCAGTAGTTTTTCCTCTATTTCCTCTGAAATATCAGGCGAAATGAAGAATTTTCGACAAATAAGACATTCCAGTGGTTTTACTTACATTTCACTGGTACATACGGCCAGTATCGAGAATATTTGAAAAATTGTGTTCCAGTAGTTTTTTCTCAATTTCCTCTGAAATATCAGGCGAAATGAAGAATCTTGGAAAAATAAGACGTTCCAGTGGTTTTACTTACACTTCACTGGTACAAACGGCCAGTATCGAGAATAATTGAAAATCTCGTGTTCCAGTAGTTTTTTCTCAATTTCCTCTGAAATATCAGGCGAAATGAAGAATCTTTGAAAAATAAAGCGTTCTAGTGGTTTTACTTACATTTCACTGGTACAAACGGCCAGTATCGAGAATATTTGAAAAATCTCGTGTTCCAGTAGTTTTTTCTCAATTTCCTCTGAAATATCAGGCGAAATGAAGAATCTTGGAAAAATAAGACGTTCCAGTGGTTTTACTTACATTTCACTGGTACAAACGGCGAGTATTGAGAATATTTGAAAAATCTCATGTTCCAGTAGTTTTTTCTCAATTTCCTCTGAAATATCAGGCGAAATGCAGAATCTTGGAAAAATAAGACGTTCCAGTTGTTTTACTTACTATTCACTGGTACAAACAGACGGTATCGAGAATATTTCAAAAATCTCGTGTTCCAGTAGTTTTTCCTCAATTTCCTCTGAAATATCAGGTGAAATGAAGAATCTTGGAAAAATAAAGCGTTCCAGTGGTTTTACTTACATTTCACTGGTACAAAACGGCCGGTATCGAGAATATTTGAAAAATCTCGTGTTGCTATAGTTTTTTCTCAATTTCCTCTGAAATATCAGGCGAAATGAAGAATCTTGGAAAAATAAAGCGTTCCAGTGGTTTTACTTACATTTCACTGGTACAAACAGGCGGTATCGAGAATATTTGAAAAATCTCGTGTTCCAGTAGTTTTTTCTCAATTTCCTCTGAAATATCAGGCGAAACGAAGAATCTTTGAAAAATAAAGCGTTCCAGTGGTTTTACTTACATTTCACTGGTACAAACGGCCAGTATCGAGTATATTTGAAAAATCTCGTGTTCCAGCAGTTTCTTCTCAATTTCCTCTGAAATATCTGGCGAAATGAAGAATCTTGGAAAAATAAGACGTTTCAGTGGTTTTACTTACATTTCACTGGTACAAACGGCCAGTATCGAGAATATATGAAAAATCTCGTGTTCCAGCAGTTTTTTCTCAATTTCCTCTGAAATATCAGGCGAAATGAAGAATCTTGGAAAAATAAGACGTTCCAGTGGTTTTACTTACATTTCACTGGTACAAACGGCCAATATCGAGAATATTTGAAAAATCTCATGTTCCAGTAGTTTTTCCTCTATTTCCTCTGAAATATCAGGCGAAATGAAGAATTTTCGACAAATAAGACGTTCCAGTGGTTTTACTTACATTTCACTGGTACAAACGGCCAGTATCGAGTATATTTGAAAAATCTCGTGTTCCAGCAGTTTCTTCTCAATTTCCTCTGAAATATCAGGCGAAATGAAGATTCTTGGAAAAATAAAACTCTCCAGTGGTTTTACTTACATTTCACTGGTACAAACGACCAGTATCGAGAATATTTGAAAAATCTCGTGTTCAAGCAGTTTTTTCTCAATTTCCTCTGAAATATCTGGCGAAATGAAGAATCTTGGAAAAATAAGACGTTTCAGTGGTTTTACTTACATTTCACTGGTACAAACGGCCAGTATCGAGAATATATGAAAAATCTCGTGTTCCAGCAGTTTTTTCTCAATTTCCTCTGAAATATCAGGCGAAATGAAGAATCTTGGAAAAATAAGACGTTCCAGTGGTTTTACTTACATTTCACTGGTACAAACGGCCAATATCGAGAATATTTGAAAAATCTCATGTTCCAGTAGTTTTTCCTCTATTTCCTCTGAAATATCAGGCGAAATGAAGAATTTTCGACAAATAAGACGTTCCAGTGGTTTTACTTACATTTCACTGGTACAAACGGCCAGTATCGAGTATATTTGAAAAATCTCGTGTTCCAGCAGTTTCTTCTCAATTTCCTCTGAAATATCAGGCGAAATGAAGATTCTTGGAAAAATAAAACTCTCCAGTGGTTTTACATACACTTCACTGGTACAAACGGCCAGTATCGAGAATATTTGAAAAATCTCGTGTTCCAGTAGTTTTTCCTCAATTTCCTCTGAAATATCAGGTGACATGAAGAATCTTGGAAAAATAAAGCGTTCCAGTGGTTTTACTTACATTTCACTGGTACAAACGGCCGGTATCGAGAATATTTGAAAAATCTCGTGTTGCTATAGTTTTTTCTCAATTTCCTCTGAAATATCAGGCGAAACGAAGAATCTTTGAAAAATAAAGCGTTCTAGTGGTTTTACTTACATTTCACTGGTACAAACAGACGGAATCGAGAATATTTGAAAAATCTCGTGTTCCGTCGGTTTTTTCTCAATTTCCTCTGAAATATCAGGCGAAATGAAGAATTTTCGACAAATAAGACGTTCCAGTGGTTTTACTTACATTTCACTGGTACAAACGGCCAGTATCGAGAATATTTGAAAAATCTCGTGTTCCAGCAGTTTTTTCTCAATTTCCTCTGAAATATCAGGCGAAATGAAGAATTTTCGACAAATAAGACGTTCCAGTGGTTTTACTTACATTTCACTGGTACAAACGACCAGTATCGAGAATATTTGAAAAATCTCGTGTTCAAGCAGTTTTTTCTCAATTTCCTCTGAAATATCTGGCGAAATGAAGAATCTTGGAAAAATAAGACGTTTCAGTGGTTTTACTTACATTTCACTGGTACAAACGGCCAGTATCGAGAATATATGAAAAATCTCGTGTTCCAGCAGTTTTTTCTCAATTTCCTCTGAAATATCAGGCGAAATGAAGAATCTTGGAAAAATAAGACGTTCCAGTGGTTTTACTTACATTTCACTGGTACAAACGGCCAATATCGAGAATATTTGAAAAATCTCATGTTCCAGTAGTTTTTCCTCTATTTCCTCTGAAATATCAGGCGAAATGAAGAATTTTCGACAAATAAGACGTTCCAGTGGTTTTACTTACATTTCACTGGTACAAACGGCCAGTATCGAGTATATTTGAAAAATCTCGTGTTCCAGCAGTTTCTTCTCAATTTCCTCTGAAATATCAGGCGAAATGAAGATTCTTGGAAAAATAAAACTCTCCAGTGGTTTTACATACACTTCACTGGTACAAACGGCCAGTATCGAGAATATTTGAAAAATCTCGTGTTCCAGCAGTTTTTTCTCAATTTCATCTGAAATATCGGGCGAAATGAAGAATTTTCGACAAATAAGACGTTCCTGTGGTTTTACTTACATTTCACTGGTACAAACGGCCAGTATCGAGAATATTTGAAAAATCTCGTGTTCCAGTAGTTTTTTCTCAATTTCCTCTGAAATATCAGGTGAAATGAAGAATCTTGGAAAAATAAAGCGTTCCAGTGGTTTTACTTACATTTCACTGGTACAAACGGCCGGTATCGAGAATATTTGAAAAATCTCGTGTTGCTATAGTTTTTTCTCAATTTCCTCTGAAATATCAGTCGAAATGAAGAATTTTCGACAAATAAGACGTTCCAGTGGTTTTACTTACATTTCACTGGTACAAACAGGCGGTATCGAGAATATTTGAAAAATCTCGTGTTCCAGTAGTTTTTTCTCAATTTCCTCTGAAATATCAGGCGAAACGAAGAATCTTTGAAAAATAAAGCGTTCTAGTGGTTTTACTTACATTTCTCTGGTACAAACAGACGGTATCGAGAATATTTGAAAAATCTCGTGTTCCGTCGGTTTTTTCTCAATTTCCTCTGAAATATCAGGCGAAATGAAGAATTTTCGACAAATAAGACGTTCCAGTGGTTTTACTTACATTTCACTGGTACAAACGGCCAGTATCGAGAATATTTGAAAAATCTCATGTTCCAGTAGTTTTTCCTCTATTTCCTCTGAAATATCAGGCGAAATGAAGAATTTTCGACAAATAAGACGTTCCAGTGGTTTTACTTACATTTCACTGGTACAAACGGCCAGTATCGAGAATATTTGAAAAATCTCGTGTTCCAGCAGTTTTTTCTCAATTTCCTCTGAAATATCAGGCGAAATAAAGAATCTTGGAAAAACGAGACGTTCCAGTGGTTTTACTTACACTTCACTGGTACAAACGGTCAGTATCGAGAATATTTCAAAAATCTCGTGTTCCAGTAGTTTTTCCTCAATTTCCTCTGAAATATCAGGCGAAATGAAGAATCTTGGAAAAGTAAAGCGTGCCAGTGGTTTTACTTACATTTCACTGGTACAAACAGCCAGTATCGAGAATATTTGAAAAATCTCGTGTTCCAGCAGATTTTTCTCAATTTCCTCTGAAATATCAGGCGAAATGAAGAATCGTGAAAAAATAAGACGATCCAGTGGTTTTACTTACATTTCACTGGTACAAACGGCGAGTATTGAGAATATTTGAAAAATCTCATGTTCCAGTAGTTTTTTCTCAATTTCCTCTGAAATATCAGGCGAAACGAAGAATCTTTGAAAAATAAAGCGTTCTAGTGGTTTTACTTACATTTCACTGGTACAAACAGACGGTATCGAGAATATTTGAAAAATCTCGTGTTCCGTCGGTTTTTTCTCAATTTCCTCTGAAATATCAGGCGAAATGAAGAATTTTCGACAAATAAGACGTTCCAGTGGTTTTACTTACATTTCACTGGTACAAACGGCCAGTATCGAGAATATTTGAAAAATCTCGTGTTCAAGCAGTTTTTTCTCAATTTCCTCTGAAATATCTGGCGAAATGAAGAATCTTGGAAAAATAAGACGTTTCAGTGGTTTTACTTACATTTCACTGGTACAAACGGCCAGTATCGAGAATATATGAAAAATCTCGTGTTCCAGCAGTTTTTTCTCAATTTCCTCTGAAATATCAGGCGAAATGAAGAATCTTGGAAAAATAAGACGTTCCAGTGGTTTTACTTACATTTCACTGGTACAAACGGCCAATATCGAGAATATTTCAAAAATCTCGTGTTCCAGTAGTTTTTTCTCAATTTCCTCTGAAATATCAGGCGAAATAAAGAATCTTGGAAAAACGAGACGTTCCAGTGGTTTTACTTACACTTCACTGGTACAAACGGTCAGTATCGAGAATATTTCAAAAATCTCGTGTTCCAGCAGTTTTTTCTCAATTTCCTCTGAAATATCAGGCGAAATGAAGAATCTTGGAAAAGTAAAGCGTGCCAGTGGTTTTACTTACATTTCACTGGTACAAACAGCCAGTATC
The DNA here is from genome assembly GCA_963971155.1 of Anthrax anthrax. Classification (NCBI taxonomy): domain Eukaryota; kingdom Metazoa; phylum Arthropoda; class Insecta; order Diptera; family Bombyliidae; genus Anthrax; species Anthrax anthrax. The sequence goes on along the minus strand of CAXAQU010000056.1, from coordinate 53,351 downwards.
GAGAATATTTGAAAAATCTCGTGTTCCAGCAGATTTTTCTCAATTTCCTCTGAAATATCAGGCGAAATGAAGAATCGTGAAAAAATAAGACGTTCCAGTGGTTTTACTTACTATTCACTGGTACAAACGGCGAGTATCGAGAATATTTGAAAAATCTCATGTTCCAGTAGTTTTTCCTCTATTTCCTCTGAAATATCAGGCGAAATGAAGAATTTTCGACAAATAAGACATTCCAGTGGTTTTACTTACATTTCACTGGTACATACGGCCAGTATCGAGAATATTTGAAAAATTGTGTTCCAGTAGTTTTTTCTCAATTTCCTCTGAAATATCAGGCGAAATGAAGAATCTTGGAAAAATAAGACGTTCCAGTGGTTTTACTTACACTTCACTGGTACAAACGGCCAGTATCGAGAATAATTGAAAATCTCGTGTTCCAGTAGTTTTTTCTCAATTTCCTCTGAAATATCAGGCGAAATGAAGAATCTTTGAAAAATAAAGCGTTCTAGTGGTTTTACTTACATTTCACTGGTACAAACGGCCAGTATCGAGAATATTTGAAAAATCTCGTGTTCCAGTAGTTTTTTCTCAATTTCCTCTGAAATATCAGGCGAAATGAAGAATCTTGGAAAAATAAGACGTTCCAATGGTTTTACTTACATTTCACTGGTACAAACGGCGAGTATTGAGAATATTTGAAAAATCTCATGTTCCAGTAGTTTTTTCTCAATTTCCTCTGAAATATCAGGCGAAATGCAGAATCTTGGAAAAATAAGACGTTCCAGTTGTTTTACTTACTATTCACTGGTACAAACAGACGGTATCGAGAATATTTCAAAAATCTCGTGTTCCAGTAGTTTTTCCTCAATTTCCTCTGAAATATCAGGTGAAATGAAGAATCTTGGAAAAATAAAGCGTTCCAGTGGTTTTACTTACATTTCACTGGTACAAACGGCCGGTATCGAGAATATTTGAAAAATCTCGTGTTGCTATAGTTTTTTCTCAATTTCCTCTGAAATATCAGGCGAAATGAAGAATCTTGGAAAAATAAAGCGTTCCAGTGGTTTTACTTACATTTCACTGGTACAAACAGGCGGTATCGAGAATATTTGAAAAATCTCGTGTTCCAGTAGTTTTTTCTCAATTTCCTCTGAAATATCAGGCGAAACGAAGAATCTTTGAAAAATAAAGCGTTCCAGTGGTTTTACTTACATTTCACTGGTACAAACGGCCAGTATCGAGTATATTTGAAAAATCTCGTGTTCCAGCAGTTTCTTCTCAATTTCCTCTGAAATATCAGGCGAAATGAAGTTTCTTGGAAAAATAAAACTCTCCAGTGGTTTTACATACACTTCACTGGTACAAACGGCCAGTATCGAGAATATTTGAAAAATCTCGTGTTCCAGCAGTTTTTTCTCAATTTCATCTGAAATATCGGGCGAAATGAAGAATTTTCGACAAATAAGACGTTCCTGTGGTTTTACTTACATTTCACTGGTACAAACGGCCAGTATCGAGAATATTTGAAAAATCTCGTGTTCCAGTAGTTGTTTCTCAATTTCCTCTGTAATATCAGGTGAAATGAAGAATTTTCGACAAATAAGTCGTACTTACATTTCACTGGTACAAACGGCCAGTATCGAGAATATTTGAACAATCTCGTGTTCCAGTAGTTTTTCCTCAATTTCCTCTGAAATATCAGGCGAAATGAAGAATTTTCGACAAATAAGAAGTTCCAGTGGTTTTACTTACATTTCACTGGTACAAACAGGCGGTATCGAGAATATTTGAAAAATCTCGTGTTCCAGTAGTTTTTTCTCAATTTCCTCTGAAATATCAGGCGAAACGAAGAATCTTTGAAAAATAAAGCGTTCCAGTGGTTTTACTTACATTTCACTGGTACAAACGGCCAGTATCGAGTATATTTGAAAAATCTCGTGTTCCAGCAGTTTCTTCTCAATTTCCTCTGAAATATCAGGCGAAATGAAGTTTCTTGGAAAAATAAAACTCTCCAGTGGTTTTACATACACTTCACTGGTACAAACGGCCAGTATCGAGAATATTTGAAAAATCTCGTGTTCCAGCAGTTTTTTCTCAATTTTCTCTGAAATATCAGGCGAAATAAAGAATCTTGGAAAAACGAGACGTTCCAGTGGTTTTACTTACACTTCACTGGTACAAACGGTCAGTATCGAGAATATTTGAAAAATCTCGTGTTCCAGTAGTTTTTTCTCAATTTCCTCTGAAATATCAGGCGAAATGAAGAATCTTGGAAAAATAAGACGTTCCAGTTGTTTTACTTACTATTCACTGGTACAAACAGACGGTATCGAGAATATTTCAAAAATCTCGTGATCCAGTAGTTTTTCCTCAATTTCCTCTGAAATATCAGGTGAAATGAAGAATCTTGGAAAAATAAAGCGTTCCAGTGGTTTTACTTACATTTCACTGGTACAAACAGCCGGTATCGAGAATATTTGAAAAATCTCGTGTTCAAGCAGTTTTTTCTCAATTTCCTCTGAAATATCTGGCGAAATGAAGAATCTTGGAAAAATAAGACGTTTCAGTGGTTTTACTTACATTTCACTGGTACAAACGGCCAGTATCGAGAATATATGAAAAATCTCGTGTTCCAGCAGTTTTTTCTCAATTTCCTCTGAAATATCAGGCGAAATGAAGAATCTTGGAAAAATAAGACGTTCCAGTGGTTTTACTTACATTTCACTGGTACAAACGGCCAATATCGAGAATATTTGAAAAATCTCATGTTCCGGTAGTTTTTCCTCTATTTCCTCTGAAATATCAGGCGAAATGAAGAATTTTCGACAAATAAGACGTTCCAGTGGTTTTACTTACATTTCACTGGTACAAACGGCCAGTATCGAGTATATTTGAAAAATCTCGTGTGCCAGCAGTTTCTTCTCAATTTCCTCTGAAATATCAGGCGAAATGAAGTTTCTTGGAAAAATAAAACTCTCCAGTGGTTTTACATACACTTCACTGGTACAAACGGCCAGTATCGAGAATATTTGAAAAATCTCGTGTTCCAGCAGTTTTTTCTCAATTTCATCTGAAATATCGGGCGAAATGAAGAATTTTCGACAAATAAGACGTTCCTGTGGTTTTACTTACATTTCACTGGTACAAACGGCCAGTATCGAGAATATTTGAAAAATCTCGTGTTCCAGTAGTTGTTTCTCAATTTCCTCTGTAATATCAGGTGAAATGAAGAATTTTCGACAAATAAGTCGTACTTACATTTCACTGGTACAAACGGCCAGTATCGAGAATATTTGAACAATCTCGTGTTCCAGTAGTTTTTCCTCAATTTCCTCTGAAATATCAGGCGAAATGAAGAATTTTCGACAAATAAGAAGTTCCAGTGGTTTTACTTACATTTCACTGGTACAAACGGCCAGTATCGAGAATATTTGAAAAATCTCGTGTTCCAGTAGTTTTATCTCAATTTCCTCTGAAATATCAGGCGAAATAAAGAATCTTGGAAAAACAAGACGTTCCAGTGGTTTTACTTACACTTCACTGGTACAAACGGCCGCTATCGAGAATATTTGAATAATCTCGTGTTCCAGCAGTTTTTTCTCAATTTCCTCTGAAATATCAGGCGAAATGAAGAATCTTGAAAAAATAAGACGTTCCAGTGGTTTTACTTACATTTCACTGGTAAAAACGGCCAGTATCGAGAATATTTGAAAAATCTCATGTTCCAGTAGTTTTTCCTCTATTTCCTCTGAAATATCAGGCGAAATGAAGAATTTTCGACAAATAAGACGTTCCAGTGGTTTTACTTACATTTCACTGGTACAAACGGCCAGTATCGAGAATATTTGAAAAATTGTGTTCCAGTAGTTTTTTCTCAATTTCCTCTGAAATATCAGGCGAAATGAAGAATCTTGGAAAAACAAGACGTTCCAGTGGTTTTACTTACACTTCACTGGTACAAACGGCCAGTACCGAGAATATATGAAAAATCTCGTGTTCCAGAAGTTTTTTCTCAATTTCCTCTGAAATATCAGGCGAAATGAAGAATCTTGAAAAAATAAGACGTTCCAGTGGTTTTACTTACATTTCACTGGTACAAACAGACGGTATCGAGAATATTTGAAAAATCTCGTGTTCCAGTAGTTTTTTCTCAATTTCCTCTGAAATATCAGGCGAAATGAAGAATCTTGGAAAAATAAGACGTTCCAGTTGTTTTACTTACACTTCACTGATACAAACGGTCAGTATCGAGAATATTTGAAAAATCTCGTGTTCCAGTAGTTTTTTCTCAATTTCCTCTGAAATATCAGGCGAAATGCAGAATCTTGGAAAAATAAGACGTTCCAGTTGTTTTACTTACTATTCACTGGTACAAACAGACGGTATCGAGAATATTTCAAAAATCTCGTGTTCCAGTAGTTTTTCCTCAATTTCCTCTGAAATATCAGGTGAAATGAAGAATCTTGGAAAAATTAAGCGTTCCAGTGGTTTTACTTACATTTCACTGGTACAAACGGCCGGTATCGAGAATATTTGAAAAATCTCGTGTTGCTATAGTTTTTTCTCAATTTCCTCTGAAATATCAGGCGAAATGAAGAATCTTGGAAAAATAAAGCGTTCCAGTGGTTTTACTTACATTTCACTGGTACAAACAGGCGGTATCGAGAATATTTGAAAAATCTCGTGTTCCAGTAGTTTTTTCTCAATTTCCTCTGAAATATCAGGCGAAACGAAGAATCTTTGAAAAATAAAGCGTTCCAGTGGTTTTACTTACATTTCACTGGTACAAACGGCCAGTATCGAGTATATTTGAAAAATCTCGTGTTCCAGCAGTTTTTTCTCAATTTTCTCTGAAATATCAGGCGAAATAAAGAATCTTGGAAAAACGAGACGTTCCAGTGGTTTTACTTACACTTCACTGGTACAAACGGTCAGTATCGAGAATATTTGAAAAATCTCGTGTTCCAGTAGTTTGTTCTCAATTTCCTCTGAAATATCAGGCGAAATGAAGAATCTTGGAAAAATAAGACGTTCCAGTTGTTCTACTTACTATTCACTGGTACAAACAGACGGTATCGAGAATATTTCAAAAATCTCGTGTTCCAGTAGTTTTTCCTCAATTTCCTCTGAAATATCAGTCGAAATGAAGAATCTTGGAAAAATAAAGCGTTCCAGTGGTTTTACTTACATTTCACTGGTACAAACAGGCGGTATCGAGAATATTTGAAAAATCTCGTGTTCCAGTAGTTTTTTCTCAATTTCCTCTGAAATATCAGGCGAAACGAAGAATCTTTGAAAAATAAAGCGTTCTAGTGGTTTTACTTACATTTCTCTGGTACAAACAGACGGTATCGAGAATATTTGAAAAATCTCGTGTTCCGTCGGTTTTTTCTCAATTTCCTCTGAAATATCAGGCGAAATGAAGAATTTTCGACAAATAAGACGTTCCAGTGGTTTTACTTACATTTCACTGGTACAAACGGCCAGTATCGAGAATATTTGAAAAATCTCATGTTCCAGTAGTTTTTCCTCTATTTCCTCTGAAATATCAGGCGAAATGAAGAATTTTCGACAAATAAGACGTTCCAGTGGTTTTACTTACATTTCACTGGTACAAACGGCCAGTATCGAGAATATTTGAAAAATCTCGTGTTCCAGCAGTTTTTTCTCAATTTCCTCTGAAATATCAGGCGAAATAAAGAATCTTGGAAAAACGAGACGTTCCAGTGGTTTTACTTACACTTCACTGGTACAAACGGTCAGTATCGAGAATATTTCAAAAATCTCGTGTTCCAGTAGTTTTTCCTCAATTTCCTCTGAAATATCAGGCGAAATGAAGAATCTTGGAAAAGTAAAGCGTGCCAGTGGTTTTACTTACATTTCACTGGTACAAACAGCCAGTATCGAGAATATTTGAAAAATCTCGTGTTCCAGCAGATTTTTCTCAATTTCCTCTGAAATATCAGGCGAAATGAAGAATCGTGAAAAAATAAGACGTTCCAGTGGTTTTACTTACATTTCACTGGTACAAACGGCGAGTATTGAGAATATTTGAAAAATCTCATGTTCCAGTAGTTTTTTCTCAATTTCCTCTGAAATATCAGGCGAAACGAAGAATCTTTGAAAAATAAAGCGTTCTAGTGGTTTTACTTACATTTCACTGGTACAAACAGACGGTATCGAGAATATTTGAAAAATCTCGTGTTCCGTCGGTTTTTTCTCAATTTCCTCTGAAATATCAGGCGAAATGAAGAATTTTCGACAAATAAGACGTTCCAGTGGTTTTACTTACATTTCACTGGTACAAACGGCCAGTATCGAGAATATTTGAAAAATCTCGTGTTCAAGCAGTTTTTTCCGAATTTCCTCTGAAATATCTGGCGAATTGAAGAATCTTGGAAAAATAAGACGTTTCAGTGGTTTTACTTACATTTCACTGGTACAAACGGCCGGTATCGAGAATATATGAAAAATCTCGTGTTCCAGCAGTTTTTTCTCAATTTCCTCTGAAATATCAGGCGAAATGAAGAATCTTGGAAAAATAAGACGTTCCAGTGGTTTTACTTACATTTCACTGGTACAAACGGCCAATATCGAGAATATTTCAAAAATCTCGTGTTCCAGTAGTTTTTTCTCAATTTCCTCTGAAATATCAGGCGAAATAAAGAATCTTGGAAAAACGAGACGTTCCAGTGGTTTTACTTACACTTCACTGGTACAAACGGTCAGTATCGAGAATATTTCAAAAATCTCGTGTTCCAGCAGTTTTTTCTCAATTTCCTCTGAAATATCAGGCGAAATGAAGAATCTTGGAAAAGTAAAGCGTGCCAGTGGTTTTACTTACATTTCACTGGTACAAACAGCCAGTATCGAGAATATTTGAAAAATCTCGTGTTCCAGCAGATTTTTCTCAATTTCCTCTGAAATATCAGGCGAAATGAAGAATCGTGAAAAAATAAGACGTTCCAGTGGTTTTACTTACTATTCACTGGTACAAACGGCGAGTATCGAGAATATTTGAAAAATCTCATGTTCCAGTAGTTTTTCCTCTATTTCCTCTGAAATATCAGGCGAAATGAAGAATTTTCGACAAATAAGACATTCCAGTGGTTTTACTTACATTTCACTGGTACATACGGCCAGTATCGAGAATATTTGAAAAATTGTGTTCCAGCAGTTTTTTCTCAATTTCCTCTGAAATATCAGGCGAAATGAAGAATCTTGGAAAAATAAGACGTTCCAGTGGTTTTACTTACACTTCACTGGTACAAACGGCCAGTATCGAGAATAATTGAAAATCTCGTGTTCCAGTAGTTTTTTCTCAATTTCCTCTGAAATATCAGGCGAAATGAAGAATCTTTGAAAAATAAAGCGTTCTAGTGGTTTTACTTACATTTCACTGGTACAAACGGCCAGTATCGAGAATATTTGAAAAATCTCGTGTTCCAGTAGTTTTTTCTCAATTTCCTCTGAAATATCAGGCGAAATGAAGAATCTTGGAAAAATAAGACGTTCCAGTTGTTTTACTTACACTTCACTGATACAAACGGTCAGTATCGAGAATATTTGAAAAATCTCGTGTTCCAGTAGTTTTTTCTCAATTTCCTCTGAAATATCAGGCGAAATGCAGAATCTTGGAAAAATAAGACGTTCCAGTTGTTTTACTTACTATTCACTGGTACAAACAGACGGTATCGAGAATATTTCAAAAATCTCGTGTTCCAGTAGTTTTTCCTCAATTTCCTCTGAAATATCAGGTGAAATGAAGAATCTTGGAAAAATAAAGCGTTCCAGTGGTTTTACTTACATTTCACTGGTACAAACGGCCGGTATCGAGAATATTTGAAAAATCTCGTGTTGCTATAGTTTTTTCTCAATTTCCTCTGAAATATCAGGCGAAATGAAGAATCTTGGAAAAATAAAGCGTTCCAGTGGTTTTACTTACATTTCACTGGTACAAACAGGCGGTATCGAGAATATTTGAAAAATCTCGTGTTCCAGTAGTTTTTTCTCAATTTCCTCTGAAATATCAGGCGAAACGAAGAATCTTTGAAAAATAAAGCGTTCCAGTGGTTTTACTTACATTTCACTGGTACAAACGGCCAGTATCGAGTATATTTGAAAAATCTCGTGTTCCAGCAGTTTTTTCTCAATTTTCTCTGAAATATCAGGCGAAATAAAGAATCTTGGAAAAACGAGACGTTCCAGTGGTTTTACTTACACTTCACTGGTACAAACGGTCAGTATCGAGAATATTTGAAAAATCTCGTGTTCCAGTAGTTTTTTCTCAATTTCCTCTGAAATATCAGGCGAAATGAAGAATCTTGGAAAAATAAGACGTTCCAGTTGTTTTACTTACTATTCACTGGTACAAACAGACGGTATCGAGAATATTTCAAAAATCTCGTGATCCAGTAGTTTTTCCTCAATTTCCTCTGAAATATCAGGTGAAATGAAGAATCTTGGAAAAATAAAGCGTTCCAGTGGTTTTACTTACATTTCACTGGTACAAACGGCCGGTATCGAGAATATTTGAAAAATCTCGTGTTCAAGCAGTTTTTTCTCAATTTCCTCTGAAATATCTGGCGAAATGAAGAATCTTGGAAAAATAAGACGTTTCAGTGGTTTTACTTACATTTCACTGGTACAAACGGCCAGTATCGAGAATATATGAAAAATCTCGTGTTCCAGCAGTTTTTTCTCAATTTCCTCTGAAATATCAGGCGAAATGAAGAATCTTGGAAAAATAAGACGTTCCAGTGGTTTTACTTACATTTCACTGGTACAAACGGCCAATATCGAGAATATTTGAAAAATCTCATGTTCCAGTAGTTTTTCCTCTATTTCCTCTGAAATATCAGGCGAAATGAAGAATTTTCGACAAATAAGACGTTCCAGTGGTTTTACTTACATTTCACTGGTACAAACGGCCAGTATCGAGTATATTTGAAAAATCTCGTGTTCCAGCAGTTTCTTCTCAATTTCCTCTGAAATATCAGGCGAAATGAAGTTTCTTGGAAAAATAAAACTCTCCAGTGGTTTTACATACACTTCACTGGTACAAACGGCCAGTATCGAGAATATTTGAAAAATCTCGTGTTCCAGCAGTTTTTTCTCAATTTCATCTGAAATATCGGGCGAAATGAAGAATTTTCGACAAATAAGACGTTCCTGTGGTTTTACTTACATTTCACTGGTACAAACGGCCAGTATCGAGAATATTTGAAAAATCTCGTGTTCCAGTAGTTGTTTCTCAATTTCCTCTGTAATATCAGGTGAAATGAAGAATTTTCGACAAATAAGTCGTACTTACATTTCACTGGTACAAACGGCCAGTATCGAGAATATTTGAACAATCTCGTGTTCCAGTAGTTTTTCCTCAATTTCCTCTGAAATATCAGGCGAAATGAAGAATTTTCGACAAATAAGAAGTTCCAGTGGTTTTACTTACATTTCACTGGTACAAACGGCCAGTATCGAGAATATTTGAAAAATCTCGTGTTCCAGTAGTTTTATCTCAATTTCCTCTGAAATATCAGGCGAAATAAAGAATCTTGGAAAAACAAGACGTTCCAGTGGTTTTACTTACACTTCACTGGTACAAACGGCCGCTATCGAGAATATTTGAATAATCTCGTGTTCCAGCAGTTTTTTCTCAATTTCCTCTGAAATATCAGGCGAAATGAAGAATCTTGAAAAAATAAGACGTTCCAGTGGTTTTACTTACATTTCACTGGTACAAACGGCCAGTATCGAGAATATTTGAAAAATCTCATGTTCCAGTAGTTTTTCCTCTATTTCCTCTGAAATATCAGGCGAAATGAAGAATTTTCGACAAATAAGACGTTCCAGTGGTTTTACTTACATTTCACTGGTACAAACGGCCAGTATCGAGAATATTTGAAAAATTGTGTTCCAGTAGTTTTTTCTCAATTTCCTCTGAAATATCAGGCGAAATGAAGAATCTTGGAAAAACAAGACGTTCCAGTGGTTTTACTTACACTTCACTGGTACAAACGGCCAGTACCGAGAATATATGAAAAATCTCGTGTTCCAGAAGTTTTTTCTCAATTTCCTCTGAAATATCAGGCGAAATGAAGAATCTTGAAAAAATAAGACGTTCCAGTGGTTTTACTTACATTTCACTGGTACAAACAGACGGTATCGAGAATATTTGAAAAATCTCGTGTTCCAGTAGTTTTTTCTCAATTTCCTCTGAAATATCAGGCGAAATGAAGAATCTTGGAAAAATAAGACGTTCCAGTTGTTTTACTTACACTTCACTGATACAAACGGTCAGTATCGAGAATATTTGAAAAATCTCGTGTTCCAGTAGTTTTTTCTCAATTTCCTCTGAAATATCAGGCGAAATGCAGAATCTTGGAAAAATAAGACGTTCCAGTTGTTTTACTTACTATTCACTGGTACAAACAGACGGTATCGAGAATATTTCAAAAATCTCGTGTTCCAGTAGTTTTTCCTCAATTTCCTCTGAAATATCAGGTGAAATGAAGAATCTTGGAAAAATTAAGCGTTCCAGTGGTTTTACTTACATTTCACTGGTACAAACGGCCGGTATCGAGAATATTTGAAAAATCTCGTGTTGCTATAGTTTTTTCTCAATTTCCTCTGAAATATCAGGCGAAATGAAGAATCTTGGAAAAATAAAGCGTTCCAGTGGTTTTACTTACATTTCACTGGTACAAACAGGCGGTATCGAGAATATTTGAAAAATCTCGTGTTCCAGTAGTTTTTTCTCAATTTCCTCTGAAATATCAGGCGAAACGCAGAATCTTTGAAAAATAAAGCGTTCCAGTGGTTTTACTTACATTTCACTGGTACAAACGGCCAGTATCGAGTATATTTGAAAAATCTCGTGTTCCAGCAGTTTTTTCTCAATTTTCTCTGAAATATCAGGCGAAATAAAGAATCTTGGAAAAACGAGACGTTCCAGTGGTTTTACTTACACTTCACTGGTACAAACGGTCAGTATCGAGAATATTTGAAAAATCTCGTGTTCCAGTAGTTTTTTCTCAATTTCCTCTGAAATATCAGGCGAAATGAAGAATCGTGGAAAAATAAGACGTTCCAGTTGTTTTACTTACTATTCACTGGTACAAACAGACGGTATCGAGAATATTTCAAAAATCTCGTGATCCAGTAGTTTTTCCTCAATTTCCTCTGAAATATCAGGTGAAATGAAGAATCTTGGAAAAATAAAGCGTTCCAGTGGTTTTACTTACATTTCACTGGTACAAACGGCCGGTATCGAGAATATTTGAAAAATCTCGTGTTCAAGCAGTTTTTTCTCAATTTCCTCTGAAATATCTGGCGAAATGAAGAATCTTGGAAAAATAAGACGTTTCAGTGGTTTTACTTACATTTCACTGGTACAAACGGCCAGTATCGAGAATATATGAAAAATCTCGTGTTCCAGCAGTTTTTTCTCAATTTCCTCTGAAATATCAGGCGAAATGAAGAATCTTGGAAAAATAAGACGTTCCAGTGGTTTTACTTACATTTCACTGGTACAAACGGCCAATATCGAGAATATTTGAAAAATCTCATGTTCCAGTAGTTTTTCCTCTATTTCCTCTGAAATATCAGGCGAAATGAAGAATTTTCGACAAATAAGACGTTCCAGTGGTTTTACTTACATTTCACTGGTACAAACGGCCAGTATCGAGTATATTTGAAAAATCTCGTGTTCCAGCAGTTTCTTCTCAATTTCCTCTGAAATATCAGGCGAAATGAAGTTTCTTGGAAAAATAAAACTCTCCAGTGGTTTTACATACACTTCACTGGTACAAACGGCCAGTATCGAGAATATTTGAAAAATCTCGTGTTCCAGCAGTTTTTTCTCAATTTCATCTGAAATATCGGGCGAAATGAAGAATTTTCGACAAATAAGACGTTCCTGTGGTTTTACTTACATTTCACTGGTACAAACGGCCAGTATCGAGAATATTTGAAAAATCTCGTGTTCCAGTAGTTGTTTCTCAATTTCCTCTGAAATATCAGGTGAAATGAAGAATTTTCGACAAATAAGTCGTACTTACATTTCACTGGTACAAACGGCCAGTATCGAGAATATTTGAACAATCTCGTGTTCCAGTAGTTTTTCCTCAATTTCCTCTGAAATATCAGGCGAAATGAAGAATTTTCGACAAATAAGAAGTTCCAGTGGTTTTACTTACATTTCACTGGTACAAACGGCCAGTATCGAGAATATTTGAAAAATCTCGTGTTCCAGTAGTTTTATCTCAATTTCCTCTGAAATATCAGGCGAAATAAAGAATCTTGGAAAAACAAGACGTTCCAGTGGTTTTACTTACACTTCACTGGTACAAACGGCCGCTATCGAGAATATTTGAACAATTTCGTGTTCCAGCAGTTTTTTTTCAATTTCCTCTGAAATATCAGGCGAAATGAAGAATCTTGAAAAAATAAGACGTTCCAGTGGTTTTACTTACATTTCACTGGTACAAACGGCCAGTATCGAGAATATTTGAAAAATCTCATGTTCCAGTAGTTTTTCCTCTATTTCCTCTGAAATATCAGGCGAAATGAAGAATTTTCGACAAATAAGACGTTCCAGTGGTTTTACTTACATTTCACTGGTACAAACGGCCAGTATCGAGGATATTTGAAAAATTGTGTTCCAGTAGTTTTTTCTCAATTTCCTCTGAAATATCAGGCGAAATGAAGAATCTTGGAAAAACAAGACGTTCCAGTGGTTTTACTTACACTTCACTGGTACAAACGGCCAGTACCGAGAATATATGAAAAATCTCGTGTTCCAGCAGTTTTTTCTCAATTTCCTCTGAAATATCAGGCGAAATGAAGAATCTTGAAAAAATAAGACGTTCCAGTGGTTTTACTTACATTTCACTGGTACAAACAGACGGTATCGAGAATATTTGAAAAATCTCATGTTCCAGTAGTTTTTCCTCTATTTCCTCTGAAATATCAGGCGAAATGAAGAATTTTCGACAAATAAGACGTTCCAGTGGTTTTACTTACATTTCACTGGTACAAACGGCCAGTATCGAGAATATTTGAAAAATTGTGTTCCAGTAGTTTTTTCTCAATTTCCTCTGAAATATCAGGCGAAATGAAGAATCTTGGAAAAATAAGACGTTCCAGTTGTTTTACTTACTATTCACTGGTACAAACAGACGGTATCGAGAATATTTGAAAAATCTCGTGTTCCAGCAGTTTTTTCTCAATTTCCTCTGAAATATCAGGCGAAAGGAAGAATCTTGGAAAAACAAGACGTTCCAGTGGTTTTACTTACACTTCACTGGTACAAACGGCCAGTACCGAGAATATATGAAAAATCTCGTGTTCCAGCAGTTTTTTCTCAATTTCCTCTGAAATATCAGGCGAAATGAAGAATCTTGGAAAAGTAAAGGGTTCCAGTGGTTTTACTTACATTTCACTGGTACAAACGGCCAGTATCGAGAATATTTGAAAAATTGTGTTCCAGTAGTTTTTTCTCAATTTCCTCTGAAATATCAGGCGAAATGAAGAATTTTCGACAAATAAGACGTTCCAGTGGTTTTACTTACATTTCACTGGTACAAACGGCCAGTATCGAGAATATTTGAAAAATCTCGTGTTCCAGCAGTTTTTTCTCAATTTCCTCAGAAATATCAGGCGAAATAAAGAATCTTGGAAAAACAAGACGTTCCAGTGGTGTTACTTACATTTCACTGGTACAAACAGCCAGTATCGAGAATATTTGAAAAATTGTGTTCCAGTAGTTTTTTCTCAATTTCCTCTGAAATATCAGGCGAAATGAAGAATTTTCGACAAATAAGACGTTCCAGTGGTTTTACTTACATTTCACTGGTACAAACGGCCAGTATCGAGAATGTTTGAAAAATCTCATGTTCCAGTAGTTTTTCCTCTATTTCCTCTGAAATATCACGCGAAATGAAGAATTTTCGACAAATAAGACGTTCCAGTGGTTTTACTTACATTTCACTGGTACAAACGGCCAGTATCGAAAATATTTGAAAAATTGTGTTCCAGTAGTTTTTTCTCAATTTCGTCTGAAATATCAGGCGAAATGAAGAATCTTGGAAAAATAAGACGTTCCAGTGGTTTTACTTACATTTCACTGGTACAAACGGCAAGTATCGAGAATATTTGAAAAATCTCATGTTCCAGTAGTTTTTCCTCTATTTCCTCTGAAATATCAGGCGAAATGAAGAATTTTCGACAAATAAGACGTTCCAGTGGTTTTACTTACATTTCACTGGTACAAACGGCCAGTATCGAGAATATTTGAAAAATTGTGTTCCAGTAGTTTTTTCTCAATTTCCTCTGAAATATCAGGCGAAATGAAGAATCTTGGAAAAATAAGACGTTCCAGTGGTTTTACTTACATTTCACTGGTACAAACGGCGAGTATCGAGAATGTTTGAAAAATCTCATGTTCCAGTAGTTTTTCCTCAATTTCCTCTGAAATATCAGGCGAAATAAAGAATCTTGGAAAAACAAGACGTTCCAGTGGTTTTACTTACACTTCACTGGTACAAACGGCCAGTACCGAGAATATATGAAAAATCTCGTGTTCCAGCAGTTTTTTCTCAATTTCCACTGAAATATCAGGCGAAATGAAGAATCTTGGACAAATAAGACGTTCCAGTGGTTTTACTTACATTTCACTGGTACAAACGGCCAGTATCGAGAATGTTTGAAAAATCTCATGTTCCAGTAGTTTTTCCTCTATTTCCTCTGAAATATCAGGCGAAATAAAGAATCTTGGAAAAACAAGACGTTCCAGTGGTTTTACTTACACTTCACTGGTACAAACGGCCAGTACCGAGAATATATGAAAAATCTCGTGTTCCAGCAGTTTTTTCTCAATTTCCACTGAAATATCAGGCGAAATGAAGAATCTTGGAAAAATAAGACGTTCCAGTGGTTTTACTTACATTTCACTGGTACAAACGGCGAGTATCGAGAATATTTGAAAAATCTCATGTTCCAGTAGTTTTTCCTCTATTTCCTCTGAAATATCAGGCGAAATGAAGAATTTTCGACAAATAAGACGTTCCAGTGGTTTTACTGGTACAAACGGCCAGTATCGAGAATATTTGAAAAATCTCGTGTTCCAGCAGTTTTTTCTCAATTTCCTCAGAAATATCAGACGAAATAAAGAATCTTGGAAAAACAAGACGTTCCAGTGGTGTTACTTACATTTCACTGGTACAAACAGCCAGTATCGAGAATATTTGAAAAATCTCGTGTTCAAGCAGTTTTTTCTCAATTTCCTCTGAAATATCAGGCGAAATGAAGAATTTTCGACAAATAAGACGTTCCAGTGGTTTTACTTACATTTCACTTGTACAAACGGCCAGTATCGAGAATGTTTGAAAAATCTCATGTTCCAGTAGTTTTTCCTCTATTTCCTCTGAAATATCACGCGAAATGAAGAATTTTCGACAAATAAGACGTTCCAGTGGTTTTACTTACATTTCACTGGTACAAACGGCCAGTATCGAGAATATTTGAAAAATTGTGTTCCAGTAGTTTTTTCTCAATTTCCTCTGAAATATCAGGCGAAATGAAGAATCTTGGAAAAATAAGACGTTCCAGTTGTTTTACTTACTATTCACTGGTACAAACAGACGGTATCGAGAATATTTGAAAAATCTCGTGTTCCAGCAGTTTTTTCTCAATTTCCTCTGAAATATCAGGCGAAATAAAGAATCTTGGAAAAACAAGACGTTCCAGTGGTTTTACTTACACTTCACTGGTACAAACGGCCAGTACCGAGAATATATGAAAAATCTCGTGTTCCAGCAGTTTTTTCTCAATTTCCTCTGAAATATCAGGCGAAATGAAAAATTTTCGACAAACAAGACGTTCTAGTGGTTTTACGTACTTTTCACTGGTACAAACGGCCAGTATCGAGAATATTTGAAAAATCTCGTGTTCAAGCAGTTTTTTCTCAATTTCCTCTGAAATATCAGCCGAAATGAAGAATTTTCGACAAATAAGACGTTCCAGTGGTTTTACTTACATTTCACTGGTACAAACGGCCAGTATCGAGAATGTTTGAAAAATCTCATGTTCCAGTAGTTTTTCCTCTATTTCCTCTGAAATATCAGGCGAAATGAAGAATTTTCGACAAATAAGACGTTCCAGTGGTTTTACTTACATTTCACTGGCACAAACGGCCAGTATCGAGAATATATGAAAAATCTCGTGTTCCAGCAGTTTTTTCTCAATTTCCTCTTAAATATCAGGCGAAATGAAGAATCTTGGAAAAATAAAGCGTTCCAGTGGTTTTACTTACATTTGACTGGTACAAGCAGGCGGTATCGAGAATATTTGAAAAATCTCGTGTTCCAGTAGTTTTTTCTCAATTTCCTCTGAAATATCAGGCGAAATGAAGAATCTTTGAAAAATAAAGCGTTCTAGTGGTTTTACTTACATTTCACTGGTACAAACAGCCAGTATCGAGAATATTTGAAAAATCTCGTGTTCCAGCAGTTTTTTCTCAATTTCCTCTGAAATATCAGGCGAAATAAAGAATCTTGGAAAAACAAGACGTTCCAGTGGTTTTACTTACACTTCACTGGTACAAACGGCCAGTACCGAGAATATATGAAAAATCTCGTGTTCCAGCAGTTTTTTCTCAATTTCCTCTGAAATATCAGGCGAAATGAAGAATCTTGAAAAAATAAGACGTTCCAGTGGTTTTACTTACATTTCACTGGTACAAACGGCGAGTATCGAGAATATTTGAAAAATCTCATGTTCCAGTAGTTTTTCCTCTATTTCCTCTGAAATATCAGGCGAAATGAAGAATTTTCGACAAATAAGACGTTCCAGTGGTTTTACTTACATTTCACTGGTACAAACGGCCAGTACCGAGAATATTTGAAAAATTGTGTTCCAGTAGTTTTTTCTCAATTTCCTCTGAAATATCAGGCGAAATGAAGAATCTTGGAAAAATAAGACGTTCCAGTTGTTTTACTTACACTTCACTGGTACAAACGGCCAGTACCGAGAATATATGAAAAATCTCGTGTTCCAGCAGTTTTTTCTCAATTTCCTCTGAAATATCAGGCGAAATGAAGAATCTTGGAAAAATAAGACGTTCCAGTGGTTTTACTTACATTTCACTGGTACAAACGGCCAGTATCGAGAATGTTTGAAAAATCTCATGTTCCAGTAGTTTTTCCTCTATTTCCTCTGAAATATCAGGCGAAATGAAGAATTTTCGACAAATAAGACGTTCCAGTGGTTTTACTTACATTTCACTGGTACAAACGGCCAGTATCGAGAATATATGAAAAATCTCGTGTTCCAGCAGTTTTTTCTCAATTTCCTCTGAAATATAAGGCGAAATTAAGAATCTTGGAAAAGTAAAGCGTTCCAGTGGTTTTACTTACATTTCACTGGTACAAAAAGACGGTATCGAGAATATTTGAAAAATCTTTTGTTGCAGCAGTTTTTTCTCAATTTCCTCTGAAATATCAGGCGAAATAAAGAGTCTTGGAAAAACAAGACGTTCCAGTGGTTTTACTTACACTTCACTGGTACAAACGGCCAGTACCGAGAATATATGAAAAATCTCGTGTTCCAGCAGTTTTTTCTCAATTTCCACTGAAATATCAGGCGAAATGAAGAATCTTGGAAAAATAAGACGTTCCAGCTATTTTACTTACTATTCACTGGTACAAACGGCGAGTATCGAGAATATTTGAAAAATCTCGTGTTCCAGCAGTTTTTTCTCAATTTCCTCTGAAAAATCAGGCGAAATAAAGAATCTTGGAAAAACAAGACGTTCCAGTGGTTTTACTTACACTTCACTGGTACAAACGGCCAGTACCGAGAATATATGAAAAATCTCGTGTTCCAGCAGTTTTTTCTCAATTTCCTCTGAAATATCAGGCGAAATGAAGAATCTTGAAAAAATAAGACGTTCCAGTGGTTTTACTTACATTTCACTGGTACAAACGGCGAGTATCGAGAATATTTGAAAAATCTCATGTTCCAGTAGTTTTTCCTCTATTTCCTCTGAAATATCAGGCGAAATGAAGAATTTTCGACAAATAAGACGTTCCAGTGGTTTTACACACATTTCACTGGTACAAACGGCCAGTACCGAGAATATTTGAAAAATTGTGTTCCAGTAGTTTTTTCTCAATTTCCTCTGAAATATCAGGCGAAATGAAGAATCTTGGAAAAATAAGACGTTCCAGTTGTTTTACTTACTATTCACTGGTACAAAAAGACGGTATCGAGAATATTTGAAAAATCTTTTGTTGCAGCAGTTTTTTCTCAATTTCCTCTGAAATATCAGGCGAAATAAAGAATCTTGGAAAAACAAGACGTTCCAGTGGTTTTACTTACACTTCACTGGTACAAACGGCCAGTACCGAGAATATATGAAAAATCTCGTGTTCCAGCAGTTTTTTCTCAATTTCCACTGAAATATCAGGCGAAATGAAGAATCTTGGAAAAATAAGACGTTCCAGTGGTTTTACTTACATTTCACTGGTACAAACGGCCAGTATCGAGAATATTTGAAAAATCTCGTGTTCAAGCAGTTTTTTCTCAATTTCCTCTGAAATATCAGCCGAAATGAAGAATTTTCGACAAATAAGACGTTCCAGTGGTTTTACTTACATTTCACTGGTACAAACGGCCAGTATCGAGAATGTTTGAAAAATCTCATGTTCCAGTAGTTTTTCCTCTATTTCCTCTGAAATATCAGGCGAAATGAAGAATTTTCGACAAATAAGACGTTCCAGTGGTTTTACTTACATTTCACTGGTACAAACAGCCAGTATCGAGAATATTTGAAAAATCTCGTGTTCCAGCAGTTTTTTCTCAATTTCCTCTGAAATATCAGGCGAAATGAAGAATCTTGAAAAAATAAGACGTTCCAGTGGTTTTACTTACATTTTACTGGTACAAACGGCGAGTATCGAGAATATTTGAAAAATCTCATGTTCCAGTAGTTTTTCCTCTATTTCCTCTGAAATATCAGGCGAAATGAAGAATTTTCGACAAATAAGACGTTCCAGTGGTTTTACTGGTACAAACGGCCAGTATCGAGAATATTTGAAAAATCTCGTGTTCCAGCAGTTTTTTCTCAATTTCCTCAGAAATATCAGACGAAATAAAGAATCTTGGAAAAACAAGACGTTCCAGTGGTGTTACTTACATTTCACTGGTACAAACAGCCAGTATCGAGAATATTTGAAAAATCTCGTGTTCAAGCAGTTTTTTCTCAATTTCCTCTGAAATATCAGGCGAAATGAAGAATTTTCGACAAATAAGACGTTCCAGTGGTTTTACTTACATTTCACTGGTACAAACGGCCAGTATCGAGAATGTTTGAAAAATCTCATGTTCCAGTAGTTTTTCCTCTATTTCCTCTGAAATATCACGCGAAATGAAGAATTTTCGACAAATAAGACGTTCCAGTGGTTTTACTTACATTTCACTGGTACAAACGGCCAGTATCGAGAATATTTGAAAAATTGTGTTCCAGTAGTTTTTTCTCAATTTCCTCTGAAATATCAGGCGAAATGAAGAATCTTGGAAAAATAAGACGTTCCAGTTGTTTTACTTACTATTCACTGGTACAAACAGACGGTATCGAGAATATTTGAAAAATCTCGTGTTCCAGCAGTTTTTTCTCAATTTCCTCTGAAATATCAGGCGAAATAAAGAATCTTGGAAAAACAAGACGTTCCAGTGGTTTTACTTACACTTCACTGGTACAAACGGCCAGTACCGAGAATATATGAAAAATCTCGTGTTCCAGCAGTTTTTTCTCAATTTCCTCTGAAATATCAGGCGAAATGAAAAATTTTCGACAAACAAGACGTTCTAGTGGTTTTACGTACTTTTCACTGGTACAAACGGCCAGTATCGAGAATATTTGAAAAATCTCGTGTTCAAGCAGTTTTTTCTCAATTTCCTCTGAAATATCAGCCGAAATGAAGAATTTTCGACAAATAAGACGTTCCAGTGGTTTTACTTACATTTCACTGGTACAAACGGCCAGTATCGAGAATGTTTGAAAAATCTCATGTTCCAGTAGTTTTTCCTCTATTTCCTCTGAAATATCAGGCGAAATGAAGAATTTTCGACAAATAAGACGTTCCAGTGGTTTTACTTACATTTCACTGGTACAAACGGCCAGTATCGAGAATATATGAAAAATCTCGTGTTCCAGCAGTTTTTTCTCAATTTCCTCTTAAATATCAGGCGAAATGAAGAATCTTGGAAAAATAAAGCGTTCCAGTGGTTTTACTTACATTTGACTGGTACAAGCAGGCGGTATCGAGAATATTTGAAAAATCTCGTGTTCCAGTAGTTTTTTCTCAATTTCCTCTGAAATATCAGGCGAAATGAAGAATCTTTGAAAAATAAAGCGTTCTAGTGGTTTTACTTACATTTCACTGGTACAAACAGCCAGTATCGAGAATATTTGAAAAATCTCGTGTTCCAGCAGTTTTTTCTCAATTTCCTCTGAAATATCAGGCGAAATAAAGAATCTTGGAAAAACAAGACGTTCCAGTGGTTTTACTTACACTTCACTGGTACAAACGGCCAGTACCGAGAATATATGAAAAATCTCGTGTTCCAGCAGTTTTTTCTCAATTTCCTCTGAAATATCAGGCGAAATGAAGAATCTTGAAAAAATAAGACGTTCCAGTGGTTTTACTTACATTTCACTGGTACAAACGGCGAGTATCGAGAATATTTGAAAAATCTCATGTTCCAGTAGTTTTTCCTCTATTTCCTCTGAAATATCAGGCGAAATGAAGAATTTTCGACAAATAAGACGTTCCAGTGGTTTTACTTACATTTCACTGGTACAAACGGCCAGTACCGAGAATATTTGAAAAATTGTGTTCCAGTAGTTTTTTCTCAATTTCCTCTGAAATATCAGGCGAAATGAAGAATCTTGGAAAAATAAGACGTTCCAGTTGTTTTACTTACACTTCACTGGTACAAACGGCCAGTACCGAGAATATATGAAAAATCTCGTGTTCCAGCAGTTTTTTCTCAATTTCCTCTGAAATATCAGGCGAAATGAAGAATCTTGGAAAAATAAGACGTTCCAGTGGTTTTACCTACATTTCACTGGTACAAACGGCCAGTATCGAGAATGTTTGAAAAATCTCATGTTCCAGTAGTTTTTCCTCTATTTCCTCTGAAATATCAGGCGAAATGAAGAATTTTCGACAAATAAGACGTTCCAGTGGTTTTACTTACATTTCACTGGTACAAACGGCCAGTATCGAGAATATATGAAAAATCTCGTGTTCCAGCAGTTTTTTCTCAATTTCCTCTGAAATATCAGGCGAAATTAAGAATCTTGGAAAAGTAAAGCGTTCCAGTGGTTTTACTTACATTTCACTGGTACATTCAGCCAGTATCGAGAATATTTGAAAAATCTCGTGTTCCAGCAGTTTTTTCTCAATTTCCTCTAAAATATCAGGCGAAATTAAGAATCTTGGAAAAGTAAAGCGTTCCAGTGGTTTTACTTACATTTCACTGGTACAAACAGCCAGTATCGAGAATATTTGAAAAATCTCGTGTTCCAGCAGTTTTTTCTCTATTTCCTCTGAAATATCAGGCGAAATGAAGAATTTTCGACAAATAAGACGTTCCAGTGGTTTTACTTACATTTCACTGGTACAAACGGCCAGTATCGAGAATATTTGAAAAATTGTGTTCCAGTAATTTTTTCTCAATTTCCTCTGAAATATCAGGCGAAATGAAGCATTTTCGACAAATAAGACGTTCCAGTGGTTTTACTTACATTTCACTGGTACAAACGGCCAGTATCGAGAATATATGAAAAATCTCGTGTTCCAGCATTTTTTACTCAATTTCCTCTTAAATATCAGGCGAAATGAAGAATCTTGGAAAAATAAAGCGTTCTAGTGGTTTTACTTACATTTCACTGGTACAAACGGCCAGACGGTATCGAGAATATTTGAAAAATCTCGTGTTCCAGCAGTTTTTTCTCAATTTCCTCTGAAATATCAGGCGAAATAAAGAATCTTGGAAAAACAAGACGTTCCAGTGGTTTTACTTACACTTCACTGGTACAAACGGCCAGTATCGAGAATATTTAAAAAATCTCGTGTTCCAGCAGTTTTTTCTCAATTTCCTCTGAAATATCAGGCGAAATAAAGAATCTTGGAAAAACAAGACGTTCCAGTGGTTTTACTTACATTTCACTGGTACAAACGGTCAGTATCGAGAATATATGAAAATTCTCGTGTTCCAGCAGTTTTTACTCAATTTCCTCTTAAATATCAGGCGAAATGAAGAATCTTGGAAAAATAAGACGTTCCAGTTTTTTTACTTACTATTCACTGGTACAAACAGGCGGTATCGAGAATATTTGAAAAATCTCGTGTTCCAGCAGTTCTTTCTCAATTTCCTCTGAAATATCAGGCGAAATAAAGAATCTTGGAAAAACAAGACGTTCCAGTGGTTTTACTTACACTTCACTGTTACAAACGGCCAGTATCGAGAATATTTGAAAAATCTCGTGTTCCAGTAGTTTTTCCTTAATTTCATCTGAAATATCAGGCGAAATAAAGAATCTTGGAAAAACAAGACGTTCCAGTGGTTTTACTTACACTTCACTGGTACAAACGGCCAGTATCGAGAATATTTGATAAATCTCGTTTTCCAGCAGTTTTTTCTCAATTTCCTCTGAAATATCAGGCGAAATGAAGAATCTTGGAAAAATAGAGCGTTCTAGTGGTTTTACTTACATTTCACTGGTACAAACGGCCAGTATCGAGAATATTTGAAATTTGTGTTCCAGTAGTTTTTTCTCAATTTCCTCTGAAATATCAGGCGAAATGAAGAATCTTGGAAAAATAAGACGTTCCAGTTGTTTTACTTACTATTCACTGGTACAAACAGACGATATCGAGAATATTTGAAAAATCTCGTGTTCCAACAGTTTTTTCTCAATTTCCTCTGAAATATCAGGCGAAATGAAGAATTTTCGACAAATAAGACGTTCCAGTGGTTTTACTTACATTTCACTGGTACAAACGGCCAGTATCGAGAATATTTGAAAAATCTCGTGTTCCAGCAGTTTTTTCTCAATTTCCTCTGAAATATCAGGCGAAATGAAGAATTTTCGACAAATGAGACGTTCCAGTGGTTTTACTTACATTTCACTGGTACATACGGCCAGTATCGAGAATATTTGAAAAATCTCGTGTTCCAGTAGTTTTTTCTCAATTTCCTCTGAAATATCAGGTGAAATGATGGATTTTCGACAAATAAGTCGTACTTACATTTCACTGGTACAAACGGCCAGTATCGAGAATATTTGAAAAATCTCGTGTTCCAGCAGTTTTTCCTCAATTTCCTCTGAAATATCAGGCGAAATAAAGAATCTTGGAAAAACAAGACGTTCCAGTGGTTTTACTTACACTTCACTGGTACAAACGGCCAGTACCGAGAATATATGAAAAATCTCGTGTTCCAGCAGTTTTTTCTCAATTTCCTCTGAAATATCAGGCGAAATGAAGAATCTTGGAAAAATAAGACGTTCCAGTGGTTTTTCTTACATTTCACTGGTACAAACGGCCAGTATCGAGAATATTTGAAAAATCTCGTGTTCAAGCAGTTTTTTCTCAATTTCCTCTGAAATATCAGGCGAAATGAAGAATCTTGAAAAAATAAGACGTTCCAGTGGTTTTACTTACATTTCACTGGTACAAACGGCGAGTATCGAGAATATTTGAAAAATCTCATGTTCCAGTAGTTTTTCCTCTATTTCCTCTGAAATATCAGGCGAAATGAAGAATTTTCGACAAAAAGACGTTCCAGTGGTTTTACTTACATTTCACTGGTACAAACGGCCAGTATCGAGAATATTTGAAAAATTGTGTTCCAGTAGTTTTTTCTCAATTTCCTCTGAAATATCAGGCGAAATGAAGAATCTTGGAAAAATAAGACGTTCCAGTTGTTTTACTTACTATTCACTGGTACAAACAGACGGTATCGAGAATATTTGAAAAATCTCGTGTTGCTAAAGTTTTTTCTCAATTTCCTCTGAAATATCAGGCGAAATAAAGAATCTTGGAAAAACAAGACGTTCCAGTGGTTTTACTTACACTTCACTGGTACAAACGGCCAGTACCGAGAATATATGAAAAATCTCGTGTTCCAGCAGTTTTTTCTCAATTTCCTCTGAAATATCAGGCGAAATGAAGAATCTTGGAAAAATAAGACGTTCCAGTGGTTTTACTTACATTTCACTGGTACAAACGGCCAGTATCGAGAATATTTGAAAAATCTCGTGTTCAAGCAGTTTTTTCTCAATTTCCTCTGAAATATCAGGCGAAATAAAGAATCTTGAAACAATAAGACGTTCCAGTGGTTTTACTTACACTTCACTGGTACAAACGGCCAGTATCGAGAATATTTGAAAAATCTCGTGTTCCAGCAGTTTTTTCTCAATTTCCTCTGAAATATCAGGCGAAATAAAGAATCTTGGAAAAACAAGACGTTCCAGTGGTTTTACTTACACTTCACTGGTACAAACGGAGAGTATCGAGAATATTTGAAATATCTCGTGTTCCAGCAGTTTTTTCTCAATTTCCTCTGAAATATCAGGCGAAATAAAGAATCTTGAAAAATAAGACGTTCCAGTGGTTTTACTTACATTTCACTGGTACAAACGGCCAGTATCGAGAATGTTTGAAAAATCTCATGTTCCAGTAGTTTTTCCTCTTTTTCCTCTGAAATATCAGGCGAAATGAAGAATCTTGGAAAAATAAGACGTTCCAGTTGTTTTACGTACATTTCACTGGTACAAACGGACAGTATCGAGAATATATGAAAAATCTCGTGTTCCAGCAGTTTTTACTCAATTTCCTCTTAAATATCAGGCGAAATGAAGAATCTTGGAAAAATAAGACGTTCCAGTTGTTTTACTTACTATTCACTGGTACAAACAGACGGTATCGAGAATATTTGAAAAATCTCGTGTTCCAGCAGTTCTTTCTCAATTTCCTCTGAAATATCAGGCGAAATAAAGAATCTTGGAAAAACAAGACGTTCCAGTGGTTTTACTTACACTTCACTGTTACAAACGGCCAGTATCGAAAATATTTGAAAAATCTCGTGTTCCAGTAGTTTTTCCTCAATTTCATCTGAAATATCAGGCGAAATAAAGAATCTTGGAAAAACAAGACGTTCCAGTGGTTTTACTTACACTTCACTGGTACAAACGGCCAGTATCGAGAATATTTGAAAAATCTCGTGTTCCAGCAGTTTTTTCTCAATTTCCTCTGAAATATCAGGCGAAATGAAGAATCTTGGAAAAATAAGACGTTCCAGTGGTTTTACTTACATTTCACTGGTACAAACGGCCAGTATCGAGAATATTTGAAAAATCTCGTGTTCAAGCAGTTTTTTCTCAATTTCCTCTGAAATATCAGGCGAAATGAAGAATCTTGAAAAAATAAGACGTTCCAGTGGTTTTACTTACATTTCACTGGTACAAACGGCCAGTATCGAGACTATATGAAAAATCTCGTGTTCCAGCAGTTTTTTCTCAATTTCCTCTGAAATATCAGGCGAAATGAAGAATCTTGGAAAAATAAGACGTTCCAGTGGTTTTACTTACACTTCACTGGTACAAACGGCCACTATCGAGAATATTTGAAAAATCTCGTGTTCAAGCAGTTTTTTCTCAATTTCCTCTGAAATATCAGGCGAAATGAAGAATCTTGAAAAAATAAGACGTTCCAGTGGTTTTACTTACATTTCACTGGTACAAACGGCGAGTATCGAGAATATTTGAAAAATCTCATGTTCCAGTAGTTTTTCCTCTATTTCCTCTGAAATATCAGGCGAAATGAAGAATTTTCGACAAATAAGACGTTCCAGTGGTTTTACTTACATTTCACTGGTACAAACGGCCAGTATCGAGAATATTTGAAAAATTGTGTTCCAGTAGTTTTTTCTCAATTTCCTCTGAAATTAGGCGAAATGAAGAATCTTCGAAAAATAAGACGTTCCAGTGGTTTTACTTACATTTCACTGGTACAAACGGCCAGTATCGAGAATATTTGAAAAATCTCGTGTTCAAGCAGTTTTTTCTCAATTTCCTCTGAAATATCAGGCGAAATGAAGAATCTTGAAAAAATAAGACGTTCCAGTGGTTTTACTTACATTTCACTGGTACAAACGGCGAGTATCGAGAATATTTGAAAAATCTCATGTTCCAGTAGTTTTTCCTCTATTTCCTCTGAAATATCAGGCGAAATGAAGAATTTTCGACAAATAAGACGTTCCAGTGGTTTTACTTACATTTCACTGGTACAAACGGCCAGTATCGAGAATATTTGAAAAATTGTGTTCCAGTAGTTTTTTCTCAATTTCCTCTGAAATATCAGGCGAAATGAAGAATCTTGGAAAAATAAGACGTTCCAGTGGTTTTACTTACTATTCACTGGTACAAACAGACGGTATCGAGAATATTTGAAAAATCTCGTGTTCCAGCAGTTCTTTCTCAATTTCCTCTGAAATATCAGGCGAAATAAAGAATCTTGGAAAAACAAGACGTTCCAGTGGTTTTACTTACACTTCACTGTTACAAACGGCCAGTATCGAAAATATTTGAAAAATCTCGTGTTCCAGCAGTTTTTTCTCAATTTCCTCTGAAATATCAGGCGAAATAAAGAATCTTGGAAAAACAAGACGTTCCAGTGGTTTTACTTACACTTCACTGGTACAAACGGCCAGTACCGAGAATATATGAAAAATCTCGTGTTCCAGCAGTTTTTTCTCAATTTCCTCTGAAATATCAGGCGAAATGAAGAATCTTGGAAAAGTAAGACGTTCCAGTGGTTTTACTTACATTTCACTGGTACAAACGGCCAGCATCGAGAATATTTGAAAAATCTCGTGTTCAAGCAGTTTTTTCTCAATTTCCTCTGAAATATCAGGCGAAATAAAGAATCTTGAAACAATAAGACGTTCCAGTGGTTTTACTTACACTTCACTGGTACAAACGGCCAGTATCGAGAATATTTGAAAAATCTTGTGTTCCAGCAGTTTTTTCTCAATTTCCTCTGAAATATCAGGCGAAATAAAGAATCTTGGAAAAACAAGACGTTCCAGTGGTTTTACTTACACTTCACTGGTACAAACGGCCAGTATCGAGAATATTTGAAATATCTCGTGTTCCAGCAGTTTTTTCTCAATTTCCTCTGAAATATCAGGCGAAATAAAGAATCTTGGAAAAATAAGACGTTCCAGTGGTTTTACTTACATTTCACTGGTACAAACGGCCAGTATCGAGAATGTTTGAAAAATCTCATGTTCCAGTAGTTTTTCCTCTATTTCCTCTGAAATATCAGGCGAAATGAAGAATTTTCGACAAATAAGACGTTCCAGTGGTTTTACTTACATTTCACTGGTACAAAAGGCCAGTATCGAGAATATATGAAAAATCTCGTGTTCCAGCAGTTTTTACTCAATTTCCTCTTAAATATCAGGCGAAATGAAGAATCTTGGAAAAATAAGACGTTCCAGTTGTTTTACTTACTATTCACTGGTACAAACAGACGGTATCGAGAATATTTGAAAAATCTCGTGTTCCAGCAGTTCTTTCTCAATTTCCTCTGAAATGTCAGGCGAAATAAAGAATCTTGGAAAAACAAGACGTTCCAGTGGTTTTACTTACACTTCACTGTTACAAACGGCCAGTATCGAGAATATTTGGAAAATCTCGTGTTCCAGTAGTTTTTCCTCAATTACATCTGAAATATCAGGCGAATTAAAGAATCTTGGAAAAACAAGACGTTCCAGTGCTTTTACTTACACTTCACTGGTACAAACGGAGAGTATCGAGAATATTTGAAAAATCTCGTGTTCCAGTAGTTTTTTCTCAATTTCCTCTGAAATATCAGGCGAAATGAAGAATCTTGGAAAAATAGAGCGTTCTAGTGGTTTTACTTACATTTCACTGGTACAAACGGCCAGTATCGAGAATATTTGAAAATTGTGTTCCAGTAGTTTCTTCTCAATTTCCTCTGAAATATCAGGCGAAATGAAGAATCTTGGAAAAATAAGACGTTCCAGTTGTTTTACTTACTATTCACTGGTACAAACAGACGGTATCGAGAATATTTCAAAAATCTCGTGTTTCAGCAGTTTTTTCTCAATTTCCTCTGAAATATCAGGCGAAATAAAGAATCTTGGAAAAACAAGACGTTCCAGTGGTTTTACTTACACTTCACTGGTACAAACGGCCAGTACCGAGAATATATGAAAAATCTCGTGTTCCAGCGGTTTTTTCTCAATTTCCTCTGAAATATCAGCCGAAATGAAGAATTTTCGACAAATAAGACGTTCCAGTGGTTTTACTTACATTTCACTGGTACAAACAGGCGGTATCGAGAATATTTGAAAAATCTCGTGTTCCAGCAGTTCTTTCTCAATTTCCTCTGAAATATCAGGCGAAATAAAGAATCTTGGAAAAACAAGACGTTCCAGTGGTTTTACTTACACTTCACTGTTACAAACGGCCATTATCGAGAATATTTGAAAAATCTCGTGTTCCAGTAGTTTTTCCTCAATTTCATCTGAAATATCAGGCGAAATAAAGAATCTTGGAAAAACAAGACGTTCCAGTGGTTTTACTTACACTTCACTGGTACAAACGGCCAGTATCGAGAATATTTGAAAAATCTCGTTTTCCAGCAGTTTTTTCTCAATTTCCTCTGAAATATCAGGCGAAATGAAGAATCTTGGAAAAATAGAGCGTTCTAGTGGTTTTACTTACATTTCACTGGTACAAACGGCCAGTATCGAGAATATTTGAAAAATTGTGTTCCAGTAGTTTTTTCTCAATTTCCTCTGAAATATCAGGAAAAATGAAGAATTTTCGACAAATAAGACGTTCCAGTGGTTTTACTTACATTTCACTGGTACAAACGGCCAGTATCGAGAATATATGAAAATTCTCGTGTTCCAGCAGTTTTTCCTCAATTTCCTCTTAAATATCAGGCGAAATGAAGAATCTTGGAAAAATAAGACGTTCCAGTTGTTTTACTTACTATTCACTGGTACAAACGGCCAGTATCGAGAATGTTTGAAAAATCTCATGTTCCAGTAGTTTTTCCTCTATTTCCTCTGAAATATCAGGCGAAATGAAGAATTTTCGACAAATAAGACGTTCCAGTGGTTTTACTTACATTTCACTGGTACAAAAGGCCAGTATCGAGAATATATGAAAAATCTCGTGTTCCAGCAGTTTTTACTCAATTTCCTCTTAAATATCAGTCGAAATGAAGAATCTTGGAAAAATAAGACGTTCCAGTGGTTTTACTTACATTTCACTGGTACAAACGGCCAGTATCGAGAATATATGAAAATTCTCGTGTTCCAGCAGTTTTTACTCAATTTCCTCTTAAATATCAGGCGAAATGAAGAATCTTGGAAAAATAAGACGTTCCAGTTTTTTTACTTACTATTCACTGGTACAAACAGGCGGTATCGAGAATATTTGAAAAATCTCGTGTTCCAGCAGTTCTTTCTCAATTTCCTCTGAAATATCAGGCGAAATAAAGAATCTTGGAAAAACAAGACGTTCCAGTGGTTTTACTTACACTTCACTGTTACAAACGGCCAGTATCGAGAATATTTGAAAAATCTCATGTTCCAGTAGTTTTTCCTCAATTTCATCTGAAATATCAGGCGAAATAAAGAATCTTGGAAAAACAAGACGTTCCAGTGGTTTTACTTACACTTCACTGGTACAAACGGCCAGTATCGAGAATATTTGGAAAATCTCGTGTTCCAGTAGTTTTTCCTCAATTACATCTGAAATATCAGGCGAAACAAAGAATCTTGGAAAAACAAGACGTTCCAGTGCTTTTACTTACACTTCACTGGTACAAACGGAGAGTATCGAGAATATTTGAAAAATCTCGTGTTCCAGCAGTTTTTTCTCAATTTCCTCTGAAATATCAGGCGAAATGAAGAATCTTGGAAAAATAGAGCGTTCCAGTTGTTTTACTTACTATTCACTGGTACAAACAGACGGTATCGAGAATATTTGGAAAATCTCGTGTTCCAGTAGTTTTTCCTCAATTACATCTGAAATATCAGGCGAAATAAAGAATCTTGGAAAAACAAGACGTTCCAGTGCTTTTACTTACATTTCACTGGTACAAACGGCCAGTATCGAGAATATTTGAAAATTGTGTTCCAGTAGTTACTTCTCAATTTCCTCTGAAATATCAGGCGAAATGAAGAATCTTGGAAAAATAAGACGTTCCAGTTGTTTTACTTACTATTCACTGGTACAAACAGACGGTATCGAGAATATTTGAAAAATCTCGTGTTTCAGCAATTTTTTCTCAATTTCCTCTGAAATATCAGGCGAAATAAAGAATCTTGGAAAAACAAGACGTTCCAGTGGTTTTACTTACACTTCACTGGTACAAACGGCCAGTACCGAGAATATATGAAAAATCTCGTGTTCCAGCAGTTTTTTCTCAATTTCCTCTGAAATATCAGGCGAAATGAAGAATCTTGGAAAAATAAGACGTTCCAGTGGTTTTACTTATATTTCACTGGTACAAACGGCCAGTACCGAGAATATATGAAAAATCTCGTGTTCCAGCGGTTTTTTCTCAATTTCCTCTGAAATATCAGCCGAAATGAAGAATTTTCGACAAACAAGACGTTCCAGTGCTTTTACTTACACTTCACTGGTACAAACGGAGAGTATCGAGAATATTTGAAAAATCTCGTGTTCCAGCAGTTTTTTCTCAATTTCCTCTGAAATATCAGGCGAAATGAAGAATCTTGGAAAAATAGAGCGTTCCAGTTGTTTTACTTACTATTCACTGGTACAAACAGACGGTATCGAGAATATTTGGAAAATCTCGTGTTCCAGTAGTTTTTCCTCAATTACATCTGAAATATCAGGCGAAATAAAGAATCTTGGAAAAACAAGACGTTCCAGTGCTTTTACTTACATTTCACTGGTACAAACGGCCAGTATCGAGAATATTTGAAAATTGTGTTCCAGTAGTTACTTCTCAATTTCCTCTGAAATATCAGGCGAAATGAAGAATCTTGGAAAAATAAGACGTTCCAGTTGTTTTACTTACTATTCACTGGTACAAACAGACGGTATCGAGAATATTTGAAAAATCTCGTGTTTCAGCAATTTTTTCTCAATTTCCTCTGAAATATCAGGCGAAATAAAGAATCTTGGAAAAACAAGACGTTCCAGTGGTTTTACTTACTATTCACTGGTACAAACAGGCGGTATCGAGAATATTTGAAAAATCTCGTGTTCCAGCAGTTTTTTCTCAATTTCCTCTGAAATATCAGGCGAAATGAAGAATCTTGGAAAAATAAGACGTTCCAGTTGTTTTACTTACTATTCACTGGTACAAACAGACGATATCGAGAATATTTGAAAAATCTCGTGTTCCAGCAGATTTTTCTCAATTTCCTCTGAAATATCAGGCGAAATAAAGAATCTTGGAAAAACAAGACGTTCCAGTTGTTTTACTTACTATTCACTGGTACAAACAGACGGTATCGAGAATATTTGAAAAATCTCGTGTTCCAGCAGATTTTTCTCAATTTCCTCTGAAATATCAGGCGAAATGAAGAATCTTGGAAAAATAGAGCTTTCTAGTGGTTTTACTTACATTTCAC
The DNA here is from genome assembly GCA_963971155.1 of Anthrax anthrax. Lineage (NCBI taxonomy): Eukaryota > Metazoa > Arthropoda > Insecta > Diptera > Bombyliidae > Anthrax > Anthrax anthrax. The sequence continues at coordinate 21,629 of CAXAQU010000056.1, read as the reverse complement.
TGGTACAAACGGCCAGTATCGAGAATATTTGAAAATTGTGTTCCAGTAGTTTCTTCTCAATTTCCTCTGAAATATCAGGCGAAATGAAGAATCTTGGAAAAATAAGACGTTCCAGTTGTTTTACTTAATATTCACTGGTACAAACAGACGGTATCGAGAATATTTGAAAAATCTCGTGTTCCAGCAGATTTTTCTCAATTTCCTCTGAAATATCAGGCGAAATAAAGAATCTTGGAAAAACAAGACGTTCCAGTGGTTTTACTTACACTTCACTGGTACAAACGGCCAGTACCGAGAATATATGAAAAATCTCGTGTTCCAGCAGTTTTTACTCAATTTCCTCTTAAATATCAGGCGAAATGAAGAATCTTGGAAAAATAAGACGTTCCAGTGGTTTTACTTACATTTCACTGGTACAAACGGCCAGTATCGAGAATATATGAAAATTCTCGTGTTCCAGCAGTTTTTACTCAATTTCCTCTTAAATATCAGGCGAAATGAAGAATCTTGGAAAAATAAGACGTTCCAGTTTTTTTACTTACTATTCACTGGTACAAACAGGCGGTATCGAGAATATTTGAAAAATCTCGTGTTCCAGCAGTTCTTTCTCAATTTCCTCTGAAATATCAGGCGAAATAAAGAATCTTGGAAAAACAAGACGTTCCAGTGGTTTTACTTACTATTCACTGGTACAAACAGACGGTATCGAGAATATTTGAAAAATCTCGTGTTCCAGCAGTTTTTTCTCAATTTCCTCTGAAATATGAGGCGAAATAAAGAATCTTGGAAAAACAAGACGTTCCAGTGGTTTTACTTACACTTCACTGGTACAAACGGCCAGTACCGAGAATATATGAAAAATCTCGTGTTCCAGCAGTTTCTTCTCAATTTCCTCTGAAATATCAGGCGAAATGAAGAATCTTGGAAAAATAAGACGTTCCAGTGGTTTTTCTTACATTTCACTGGTACAAACGGCCAGTATCGAGAATATTTGAAAAATCTCGTGTTCAAGCAGTTTTTTCTCAATTTCCTCTGAAATATCAGGCGAAATAAAGAATCTTGGAAAAACAAGACGTTCCAGTGGTTTTACTTACACTTCACTGGTACAAACGGCCAGTACCGAGAATATATGAAAAATCTCATGTTCCAGTAGTTTTTCCTCTATTTCCTCTGAAATATCAGGCGAAATGAAGAATTTTCGACAAATAAGACGTTCCAGTGGTTTTACTTACATTTCACTGGTACAAACGGCCAGTATCGAGAATATATGAAAAATCTCGTGTTCCAGCAGTTTTTACTCAATTTCCTCTTAAATATCAGGCGAAATGAAGAATCTTGGAAAAATAAGACGTTCCAGTGGTTTTACTTACTATTCACTGGTACAAACAGGCGGTATCGAGAATATTTGAAAAATCTCGTGTTCCAGCAGTTTTTTCTCAATTTCCTCTGAAATATCAGGCGAAATGAAGAATCTTGGAAAAATAAGACGTTCCAGTTGTTTTACTTACTATTCACTGTTACAAACAAACGGTATCTAGAATATTTGAAAAATCTCGTGTTCCAGCAGATTTTTCTCAATTTCCTCTGAAATATCAGGCGAAATAAAGAATCTTGGAAAAACAAGACGTTCCAGTTGTTTTACTTACTATTCACTGGTACAAACAGACGGTATCGAGAATATTTGAAAAATCTCGTGTTCCAGCAGATTTTTCTCAATTTCCTCTGAAATATCAGGCGAAATAAAGAATCATGGAAAAATAGAGCGTTCTAGTGGTTTTACTTACATTTCACTGGTACAAACGGCCAGTATCGAGAATATTTGAAAATTGTGTTCCAGTAGTTTCTTCTCAATTTCCTCTGAAATATCAGGCGAAATGAAGAATCTTGGAAAAATAAGACGTTCCAGTTGTTTTACTTAATATTCACTGGTACAAACAGACGGTATCGAGAATATTTGAAAAATCTCGTGTTCCAGCAGATTTTTCTCAATTTCCTCTGAAATATCAGGCGAAATAAAGAATCTTGGAAAAACAAGACGTTCCAGTGGTTTTACTTACACTTCACTGGTACAAACGGCCAGTACCGAGAATATATGAAAAATCTCGTGTTCCAGTAGTTTTTCCTCTATTTCCTCTGAAATATCAGGCGAAATGAAGAATTTTCGACAAATAAGACGTTCCAGTGGTTTTACTTACATTTCACTGGTACAAAAGGCCAGTATCGAGAATATATGAAAAATCTCGTGTTCCAGCAGTTTTTACTCAATTTCCTCTTAAATATCAGGCGAAATGAAGAATCTTGGAAAAATGAGACGTTCCAGTGGTTTTACTTACATTTCACTGGTACAAACGGCCAGTATCGAGAATATATGAAAATTCTCGTGTTCCAGCAGTTTTTACTCAATTTCCTCTTAAATATCAGGCGAAATGAAGAATCTTGGAAAAATAAGACGTTCCAGTTTTTTTACTTACTATTCACTGGTACAAACAGGCGGTATCGAGAATATTTGAAAAATCTCGTGTTCCAGCAGTTCTTTCTCAATTTCCTCTGAAATATCAGGCGAAATAAAGAATCTTGGACAAACAAGACGTTCCAGTGGTTTTACTTACTATTCACTGGTACAAACAGACGGTATCGAGAATATTTGAAAAATCTCGTGTTCCAGCAGTTTTTTCTCAATTTCCTCTGAAATATCAGGCGAAATAAAGAATCTTGGAAAAACATGACGTTCCAGTGGTTTTACTTACACTTCACTGGTACAAACGGCCCGTACCGAGAATATATGAAAAATCTCGTGTTCCAGCAGTTTTTTCTCAATTTCCTCTGAAATATCAGGCGAAATGAAGAATCTTGGAAAAATAAGACGTTCCAGTGGTTTTTCTTACATTTCACTGGTACAAACGGCCAGTATCGAGAATATTTGAAAAATCTCGTGTTCAAGCAGTTTTTTCTCAATTTCCTCTGAAATATCAGGCGAAATGAAGAATCTTGAAAAAATAAGACGTTCCAGTGGTTTTACTTACATTTCACTGGTACAAACGGCGAGTATCGAGAATATTTGAAAAATCTCATGTTCCAGTAGTTTTTCCTCTATTTCCTCTGAAATATCAGGCGAAATGAAGAATCTTGGAAAAATAAGACGTTCCAGTTGTTTTACTTACTATTCACTGGTACAAACAGACGGTATCGAGAATATTTGAAAAATCTCGTGTTCCTAAAGTTTTTTCTCAATTTCCTCTGAAATATCAGGCGAAATAAAGAATCTTGGAAAAACAAGACGTTCCAGTGGTTTTACTTACACTTCACTGGTACAAACGGCCAGTACCGAGAATATATGAAAAATCTCGTGTTCCAGCAGTTTTTTCTCAATTTCCTCTGAAATATCAGGCGAAATGAAGAATCTTGGAAAAATAAGACGTTCCAGTGGTTTTACTTACATTTCACTGGTACAAACGGCCAGTATCAAGAATATTTGAAAAATCTCGTGTTCAAGCAGTTTTTTCTCAATTTCCTCTGAAATATCAGGCGAAATAAAGAATCTTGAAACAATAAGACGTTCCAGTGGTTTTACTTACACTTCACTGGTACAAACGACCAGTATCGAGAATATTTGAAAAATCTCGTGTTCCAGCAGTTTTTTCTCAATTTCCTCTGAAATATCAGGCGAAATAAAGAATCTTGAAAAATAAGACGTTCCAGTGGTTTTACTTACATTTCACTGGTACAAACGGCCAGTATCGAGAATGTTTGAAAAATCTCATGTTCCAGTAGTTTTTCCTCTTTTTCCTCTGAAATATCAGGCGAAATGAAGAATTTTCGACAAATAAGACGTTCCAGTGGTTTTACTTACATTTCACTGGTACAAACGGCCAGTATCGAGAATATTTGAAAAATTGTGTTCCAGTAGTTTTTTCTCAATTTCCTCTGAAATATCAGGCGAAATGAAGAATCTTGGAAAAATAAGACGTTCCAGTTGTTTTACTTACTATTCACTGGTACAAACAGACGGTATCGAGAATATTTGAAAAATCTCGTGTTGCTAAAGTTTTTTCTCAATTTCCTCTGAAATATCAGGCGAAATAAAGAATCTTGGAAAAACAAGACGTTCCAGTGGTTTTACTTACACTTCACTGGTACAAACGGCCAGTACCGAGAATATATGAAAAATCTCGTGTTCCAGCAGTTTTTTCTCAATTTCCTCTGAAATATCAGGCGAAATGAAGAATCTTGGAAAAATAAGACGTTCCAGTGGTTTTACTTACATTTCACTGGTACAAACGGCCAGTATCAAGAATATTTGAAAAATCTCGTGTTCAAGCAGTTTTTTCTCAATTTCCTCTGAAATATCAGGCGAAATAAAGAATCTTGAAACAATAAGACGTTCCAGTGGTTTTACTTACACTTCACTGGTACAAACGACCAGTATCGAGAATATTTGAAAAATCTCGTGTTCAAGCAGTTTTTTCTCAATTTCCTCTGAAATATCAGGCGAAATAAAGAATCTTGAAACAATAAGACGTTCCAGTGGTTTTACTTACACTTCACTGGTACAAACGACCAGTATCGAGAATATATGAAAAATCTCGTGTTCCAGCAGTTTTTACTCAATTTCCTCTTAAATATCAGGCGAAATGAAGAATCTTGGAAAAATAAGACGTTCCAGTGGTTTTACTTACATTTCACTGGTACAAACGGCCAGTATCGAGAATATATGAAAATTCTCGTGTTCCAGCAGTTTTTACTCAATTTCCTCTTAAATATCAGGCGAAATGAAGAATCTTGGAAAAATAAGACGTTCCAGTTTTTTTACTTACTATTCACTGGTACAAACAGGCGGTATCGAGAATATTTGAAAAATCTCGTGTTCCAGCAGTTCTTTCTCAATTTCCTCTGAAATATCAGGCGAAATAAAGAATCTTGGACAAACAAGACGTTCCAGTGGTTTTACTTACTATTCACTGGTACAAACAGACGGTATCGAGAATATAAGAAAAATCTCGTGTTCCAGCAGTTTTTTCTCAATTTCCTCTGAAATATCAGGCGAAATAAAGAATCTTGGAAAAACATGACGTTCCAGTGGTTTTACTTACACTTCACTGGTACAAACGGCCCGTACCGAGAATATATGAAAAATCTCGTGTTCCAGCAGTTTTTTCTCAATTTCCTCTGAAATATCAGGCGAAATAAAGAATCTTGAAAAATAAGACGTTCCAGTGGTTTTACTTACATTTCACTGGTACAAACGGCCAGTATCGAGAATGTTTGAAAAATCTCATGTTCCAGTAGTTTTTCCTCTTTTTCCTCTGAAATATCAGGCGAAATGAAGAATTTTCGACAAATAAGACGTTCCAGTGGTTTTACTTACATTTCACTGGTACAAACGGCCAGTATCGAGAATATTTGAAAAATTGTGTTCCAGTAGTTTTTTCTCAATTTCCTCTGAAATATCAGGCGAAATGAAGAATCTTGGAAAAATAAGACGTTCCAGTTGTTTTACTTACTATTCACTGGTACAAACAGACGGTATCGAGAATATTTGAAAAATCTCGTGTTGCTAAAGTTTTTTCTCAATTTCCTCTGAAATATCAGGCGAAATAAAGAATCTTGGAAAAACAAGACGTTCCAGTGGTTTTACTTACACTTCACTGGTACAAACGGCCAGTACCGAGAATATATGAAAAATCTCGTGTTCCAGCAGTTTTTTCTCAATTTCCTCTGAAATATCAGGCGAAATGAAGAATCTTGGAAAAATAAGACGTTCCAGTGGTTTTACTTACATTTCGCTGGTACAAACGGCCAGTATCAAGAATATTTGAAAAATCTCGTGTTCAAGCAGTTTTTTCTCAATTTCCTCTGAAATATCAGGCGAAATAAAGAATCTTGAAACAATAAGACGTTCCAGTGGTTTTACTTACACTTCACTGGTACAAACGGCCAGTATCGAGAATATTTGAAAAATCTCGTGTTCCAGCAGTTTTTTCTCAATTTCCTCTGAAATATCAGGCGAAATAAAGAATCTTGAAAAATAAGACGTTCCAGTGGTTTTACTTACATTTCACTGGTACAAACGGCCAGTATCGAGAATGTTTGAAAAATCTCATGTTCCAGTAGTTTTTCCTCTTTTTCCTCTGAAATATCAGGCGAAATGAAGAATTTTCGACAAATAATACGTTCCAGTGGTTTTACTTACATTTCACTGGTACAAACGGCCAGTATCGAGAATATTTGAAAAATTGTGTTCCAGTAGTTTTTTCTCAATTTCCTCTGAAATATCAGGCGAAATGAAGAATCTTGGAAAAATAAGACGTTCCAGTTGTTTTACTTAGTATTCACTGGTACAAACAGACGGTATCGAGAATATTTGAAAAATCTCGTGTTGCTAAAGTTTTTTCTCAATTTCCTCTGAAATATCAGGCGAAATAAAGAATCTTGGAAAAACAAGACGTTCCAGTGGTTTTACTTACACTTCACTGGTACAAACGGCCAGTACCGAGAATATATGAAAAATCTCGTGTTCCAGCAGTTTTTTCTCAATTTCCTCTGAAATATCAGGCGAAATGAAGAATCTTGGAAAAATAAGACGTTCCAGTGGTTTTACTTAGTATTCACTGGTACAAACAGACGGTATCGAGAATATTTGAAAAATCTCGTGTTGCTAAAGTTTTTTCTCAATTTCCTCTGAAATATCAGGCGAAATAAAGAATCTTGGAAAAACAAGACGTTCCAGTGGTTTTACTTACACTTCACTGGTACAAACGGCCAGTACCGAGAATATATGAAAATTCTCGTGTTCCAGCAGTTTTTACTCAATTTCCTCTTAAATATCAGGCGAAATGAAGAATCTTGGAAAAATAAGACGTTCCAGTTTTTTTACTTACTATTCACTGGTACAAACAGGCGGTATCGAGAATATTTGAAAAATCTCGTGTTCCAGCAGTTCTTTCTCAATTTCCTCTGAAATATCAGGCGAAATAAAGAATCTTGGACAAACAAGACGTTCCAGTGGTTTTACTTACTATTCACTGGTACAAACGGCCAGTACCGAGAATATATGAAAATTCTCGTGTTCCAGCAGTTTTTACTCAATTTCCTCTTAAATATCAGGCGAAATGAAGAATCTTGGAAAAATAAGACGTTCCAGTTGTTTTACTTAGTATTCACTGGTACAAACAGACGGTATCGAGAATATTTGAAAAATCTCGTGTTGCTAAAGTTTTTTCTCAATTTCCTCTGAAATATCAGGCGAAATAAAGAATTTAGGAAAAACAAGACGTTCCAGTGGTTTTACTTACACTTCACTGGTACAAACGGCCAGTACCGAGAATATATGAAAAATCTCGTGTTCCAGCAGTTTTTTCTCAATTTCCTCTGAAATATCAGGCGAAATGAAGAATCTTGGAAAAATAAGACGTTCCAGTGGTTTTACTTAGTATTCACTGGTACAAACAGACGGTATCGAGAATATTTGAAAAATCTCGTGTTGCTAAAGTTTTTTCTCAATTTCCTCTGAAATATCAGGCGAAATAAAGAATCTTGGAAAAACAAGACGTTCCAGTGGTTTTACTTACACTTCACTGGTACAAACGGCCAGTATCGAGAATATTTGAAAAATTGTGTTCCAGTAGTTTTTTCTCAATTTCCTCTGAAATATCAGGCGAAATGAAGAATCTTGGAAAAATAAGACGTTCCAGTTGTTTTACTTAGTATTCACTGGTACAAACAGACGGTATCGAGAATATTTGAAAAATCTCGTGTTGCTAAAGTTTTTTCTCAATTTCCTCTGAAATATCAGGCGAAATAAAGAATCTTGGAAAAACAAGACGTTCCAGTGGTTTTACTTACACTTCACTGGTACAAACGGCCAGTACCGAGAATATATGAAAATTCTCGTGTTCCAGCAGTTTTTACTCAATTTCCTCTTAAATATCAGGCGAAATGAAGAATCTTGGAAAAATAAGACGTTCCAGTTTTTTTACTTACTATTCACTGGTACAAACAGGCGGTATCGAGAATATTTGAAAAATCTCGTGTTCCAGCAGTTCTTTCTCAATTTCCTCTGAAATATCAGGCGAAATAAAGAATCTTGGACAAACAAGACGTTCCAGTGGTTTTACTTACTATTCACTGGTACAAACAGACGGTATCGAGAATATTTGAAAAATCTCGTGTTCCAGCAGTTTTTTCTCAATTTCCTCTGAAATATCAGGCGAAATAAAGAATCTTGGAAAAACATGACGTTCCAGTGGTTTTACTTACACTTCACTGGTACAAACGGCCCGTACCGAGAATATATGAAAAATCTCGTGTTCCAGCAGTTTTTTCTCAATTTCCTCTGAAATATCAGGCGAAATGAAGAATCTTGGAAAAATAAGACGTTCCAGTGGTTTTTCTTACATTTCACTGGTACAAACGGCCAGTATCGAGAATATTTGAAAAATCTCGTGTTCAAGCAGTTTTTTCTCAATTTCCTCTGAAATATCAGGCGAAATGAAGAATCTTGAAAAAATAAGACGTTCCAGTGGTTTTACTTACATTTCACTGGTACAAACGGCGAGTATCGAGAATATTTGAAAAATCTCATGTTCCAGTAGTTTTTCCTCTATTTCCTCTGAAATATCAGGCGAAATGAAGAATCTTGGAAAAATAAGACGTTCCAGTTGTTTTACTTACTATTCACTGGTACAAACAGACGGTATCGAGAATATTTGAAAAATCTCGTGTTCCTAAAGTTTTTTCTCAATTTCCTCTGAAATATCAGGCGAAATAAAGAATCTTGGAAAAACAAGACGTTCCAGTGGTTTTACTTACACTTCACTGGTACAAACGGCCAGTACCGAGAATATATGAAAAATCTCGTGTTCCAGCAGTTTTTTCTCAATTTCCTCTGAAATATCAGGCGAAATGAAGAATCTTGGAAAAATAAGACGTTCCAGTGGTTTTACTTACATTTCACTGGTACAAACGGCCAGTATCAAGAATATTTGAAAAATCTCGTGTTCAAGCAGTTTTTTCTCAATTTCCTCTGAAATATCAGGCGAAATAAAGAATCTTGAAACAATAAGACGTTCCAGTGGTTTTACTTACACTTCACTGGTACAAACGACCAGTATCGAGAATATTTGAAAAATCTCGTGTTCCAGCAGTTTTTTCTCAATTTCCTCTGAAATATCAGGCGAAATAAAAAATCTTGAAAAATAAGACGTTCCAGTGGTTTTACTTACATTTCACTGGTACAAACGGCCAGTATCGAGAATGTTTGAAAAATCTCATGTTCCAGTAGTTTTTCCTCTTTTTCCTCTGAAATATCAGGCGAAATGAAGAATTTTCGACAAATAAGACGTTCCAGTGGTTTTACTTACATTTCACTGGTACAAACGGCCAGTATCGAGAATATTTGAAAAATTGTGTTCCAGTAGTTTTTTCTCAATTTCCTCTGAAATATCAGGCGAAATGAAGAATCTTGGAAAAATAAGACGTTCCAGTTGTTTTACTTACTATTCACTGGTACAAACAGACGGTATCGAGAATATTTGAAAAATCTCGTGTTGCTAAAGTTTTTTCTCAATTTCCTCTGAAATATCAGGCGAAATAAAGAATCTTGGAAAAACAAGACGTTCCAGTGGTTTTACTTACACTTCACTGGTACAAACGGCCAGTACCGAGAATATATGAAAAATCTCGTGTTCCAGCAGTTTTTTCTCAATTTCCTCTGAAATATCAGGCGAAATGAAGAATCTTGGAAAAATAAGACGTTCCAGTGGTTTTACTTACATTTCGCTGGTACAAACGGCCAGTATCAAGAATATTTGAAAAATCTCGTGTTCAAGCAGTTTTTTCTCAATTTCCTCTGAAATATCAGGCGAAATAAAGAATCTTGAAACAATAAGACGTTCCAGTGGTTTTACTTACACTTCACTGGTACAAACGGCCAGTATCGAGAATATTTGAAAAATCTCGTGTTCCAGCAGTTTTTTCTCAATTTCCTCTGAAATATCAGGCGAAATAAAGAATCTTGAAAAATAAGACGTTCCAGTGGTTTTACTTACATTTCACTGGTACAAACGGCCAGTATCGAGAATGTTTGAAAAATCTCATGTTCCAGTAGTTTTTCCTCTTTTTCCTCTGAAATATCAGGCGAAATGAAGAATTTTCGACAAATAAGACGTTCCAGTGGTTTTACGTACATTTCACTGGTACAAACGGACAGTATCGAGAATATATGAAAAATCTCGTGTTCCAGCAGTTTTTACTCAATTTCCTCTTAAATATCAGGCGAAATGAAGAATCTTGGAAAAATAAGACGTTCCAGTTGTTTTACTTTCTATTCACTGGTACAAACAGACGGTATCGAGAATATTTGAAAAATCTCGTGTTCCAGCAGTTCTTTCTCAATTTCCTCTGAAATATCAGGCGAAATAAAGAATCTTGGATAAACAAGACGTTCCAGTGGTTTTACTTACACTTCACTGTTACAAACGGCCAGTATCGAGAATATTTGAAAAATCTCGTGTTCCAGTAGTTTTTCCTCAATTTCATCTGAAATATCAGGCGAAATAAAGAATCTTGGAAAAACAAGACGTTCCAGTGGTTTTACTTACACTTCACTAGTACAAACGGCCAGTATCGAGAATATTTGAAAAATCTCGTGTTCCAGTAGTTTTTTCTCAATTTCCTCTGAAATATCAGGCGAAATGAAGAATCTTGGAAAAACAAGACGTTCCAGTGGTTTTACTTACATTTCACTGGTACAGACGGCCTGTATCGAGAATATTTGAAAAATCTCGTGTTCCAGCAGTTTTTTCTCAATTTCCTCTGAAATATCAGGCGAAATGAAGAATTTTCGACAAATAAGACGTTCCATGGTTTTACTTACATTTCACTGGTACAAACGGCCTGTATCGAGAATATTTGAAAAATCTCGTGTTCCAGTAGTTTTTTCTCAATTTCCTCTGAAATATCAGGCGAAATGAAGAATTTGCGACAAATAAAACGTTCCAGTTGTTTTACTTACTTTTCACTGGTACAAACGGCCAGTATCGAGAATATTTGAAAAATCTCGTGTTCCAGCAGTTTTTTCTCAATTTCCTCTGAAATATCAGGCGAAATAAAGAATCTTGAAAAATAAGACGTTCCAGTGGTTTTACTTACATTTCACTGGTACAAACGGCCAGTATCGAGAATGTTTGAAAAATCTCATGTTCCAGTAGTTTTTCCTCTTTTTCCTCTGAAATATCAGGCGAAATGAAGAATTTTCGACAAATAAGACGTTCCAGTGGTTTTACTTACATTTCACTGGTACAAACGGCCAGTATCGAGAATATTTGAAAAATTGTGTTCCAGTAGTTTTTTCTCAATTTCCTCTGAAATATCAGGCGAAATGAAGAATCTTGGAAAAATAAGACGTTCCAGTTGTTTTACTTACTATTCACTGGTACAAACAGACGGTATCGAGAATATTTGAAAAATCTCGTGTTGCTAAAGTTTTTTCTCAATTTCCTCTGAAATATCAGGCGAAATAAAGAATCTTGGAAAAACAAGACGTTCCAGTGGTTTTACTTACACTTCACTGGTACAAACGGCCAGTACCGAGAATATATGAAAAATCTCGTGTTCCAGCAGTTTTTTCTCAATTTCCTCTGAAATATCAGGCGAAATGAAGAATCTTGGAAAAATAAGACGTTCCAGTGGTTTTACTTACATTTCGCTGGTACAAACGGCCAGTATCAAGAATATTTGAAAAATCTCGTGTTCAAGCAGTTTTTTCTCAATTTCCTCTGAAATATCAGGCGAAATAAAGAATCTTGAAACAATAAGACGTTCCAGTGGTTTTACTTACACTTCACTGGTACAAACGGCCAGTATCGAGAATATTTGAAAAATCTCGTGTTCCAGCAGTTTTTTCTCAATTTCCTCTGAAATATCAGGCGAAATAAAGAATCTTGAAAAATAAGACGTTCCAGTGGTTTTACTTACATTTCACTGGTACAAACGGCCAGTATCGAGAATGTTTGAAAAATCTCATGTTCCAGTAGTTTTTCCTCTTTTTCCTCTGAAATATCAGGCGAAATGAAGAATTTTCGACAAATAAGACGTTCCAGTGGTTTTACGTACATTTCACTGGTACAAACGGACAGTATCGAGAATATATGAAAAATCTCGTGTTCCAGCAGTTTTTACTCAATTTCCTCTTAAATATCAGGCGAAATGAAGAATCTTGGAAAAATAAGACGTTCCAGTTGTTTTACTTACTATTCACTGGTACAAACAGACGGTATCGAGAATATTTGAAAAATCTCGTGTTCCAGCAGTTCTTTCTCAATTTCCTCTGAAATATCAGGCGAAATAAAGAATCTTGGAAAAACAAGACGTTCCAGTGGTTTTACTTACACTTCACTGTTACATACGGCCAGTATCGAGAATATTTGAAAAATCTCGTGTTCCAGTAGTTTTTCCTCAATTTCATCTGAAATATCAGGCGAAATAAAGAATCTTGGAAAAACAAGACGTTCCAGTGGTTTTACTTACACTTCACTAGTACAAACGGCCAGTATCGAGAATATTTGAAAAATCTCGTGTTCCAGCAGTTTTTTCTCAATTTCCTCTGAAATATCAGGCGAAATGAAGAATCTTGGAAAAATAAGACGTTCCAGTGGTTTTACTTACATTTCACTGGTACAAACGGCCAGTATCGAGAATATTTGAAAAATCTCGTGTTCAAGCAGTTTTTTCTCAATTTCCTCTGAAATATCAGGCGAAATGAAGAATCTTGAAAAATTAAGACGTTCCAGTGGTTTTACTTACATTTCACTGGTACAAACGGCGAGTATCGAGAATATTTGAAAAATCTCATGTTCCAGTAGTTTTTCCTCTATTTCCTCTGAAATATCAGGCGAAATGAAGAATTTTCGACAAATAAGACGTTCCAGTGGTTTTACTTACATTTCACTGGTACATACGGCCAGTATCGAGAATATTTGAAAAATTGTGTTCCAGTAGTTTTTTCTCAATTTCCTCTGAAATATCAGGCGAAATGAAGAATCTTGGAAAAATAAGACGTTCCAGTGGTTTTACTTACACTTCACTGGTACAAACGGCCACTATCGAGAATATTTGAAAAATCTCGTGTTCCAGCAGTTTTTTCTCAATTTCCTCTGAAATATCAGGCGAAATAAATCTTGGAAAAACAAGACGTTCCAGTGGTTTTACTTACACTTCACTGGTACAAACGGCCAGTACCGAGAATATATGAAAAATCTCGTGTTCCAGCAGTTTTTTCTCAATTTCCTCTGAAATATCAGGCGAAATGAAGAATCTTGGAAAAGTAAGACGTTCCAGTGGTTTTACTTACATTTCACTGGTACAAACGGCCAGCATCGAGAATATTTGAAAAATCTCGTGTTCAAGCAGTTTTTTCTTAATTTCCTCTGAAATATCAGGCGAAATAAAGAATCTTGAAACAATAAGACGTTCCAGTGGTTTTACTTACACTTCACTGGTACAAACGGCCAGTATCGAGAATATTTGAAAAATCTTGTGTTCCAGCAGTTTTTTCTCAATTTCCTCTGAAATATCAGGCGAAATAAAGAATCTTGGAAAAACAAGACGTTCCAGTGGTTTTACTTACACTTCACTGGTACAAACAGCCAGTATCGAGAATATTTGAAATATCTCGTGTTCCAGCAGTTTTTTCTCAATTTCCTCTGAAATATCAGGCGAAATAAAGAATCTTGGAAAAATAAGACGTTCCAGTGGTTTTACTTACATTTCACTGGTACAAACGGCCAGTATCGAGAATGTTTGAAAAATCTCATGTTCCAGTAGTTTTTCCTCTATTTCCTCTGAAATATCAGGCGAAATGAAGAATTTTCGACAAATAAGACGTTCCAGTGGTTTAACTTACATTTCACTGGTACAAAAGGCCAGTATCGAGAATATATGAAAAATCTCGTGTTCCAGCAGTTTTTACTCAATTTCCTCTTAAATATCAGGCGAAATGAAGAATCTTGGAAAAATAAGACGTTCCAGTTGTTTTACTTACTATTCACTGGTACAAACAGACGGTATCGAGAATATTTGAAAAATCTCGTGTTCCAGCAGTTCTTTCTCAATTTCCTCTGAAATATCAGGCGAAATAAAGAATCTTGGAAAAACAAGACGTTCCAGTGGTTTTACTTACACTTCACTGTTACAAACGGCCAGTATCGAGAATATTTGGAAAATCTCGTGTTCCAGTAGTTTTTCCTCAATTACATCTGAAATATCAGGCGAAATAAAGAATCTTGGAAAAACAAGACGTTCCAGTGCTTTTACTTACACTTCACTGGTACAAACGGAGAGTATCGAGAATATTTGAAAAATCTCGTGTTCCAGTAGTTTTTTCTCAATTTCCTCTGAAATATCAGGCGAAATGAAGAATCTTGGAAAAATAAGACGTTCCAGTTGTTTTACTTACTATTCACTGGTACAAACAGACGGTATCGAGAATATTTGAAAAATCTCGTGTTCCAGCAGATTTTTCTCAATTTCCTCTGAAATATCAGGCGAAATAAAGAATCTTGGAAAAACAAGACGTTCCAGTTGTTTTACTTACTATTCACTGGTACAAACAGACGGTATCGAGAATATTTGAAAAATCTCGTGTTCCAGCAGATTTTTCTCAATTTCCTCTGAAATATCAGGCGAAATGAAGAATCTTGGAAAAATAGAGCGTTCTAGTGGTTTTACTTACATTTCACTGGTACAAACGGCCAGTATCGAGAATATTTGAAAATTGTGTTCCAGTAGTTTCTTCTCAATTTCCTCTGAAATATCAGGCGAAATGAAGAATCTTGGAAAAATAAGACGTTCCAGTTGTTTTACTTAATATTCACTGCTACAAACAGACGGTATCGAGAATATTTGAAAAATCTCGTGTTCCAGCAGATTTTTCTCAATTTCCTCTGAAATATCAGGCGAAATAAAGAATCTTGGAAAAACAAGACGTTCCAGTGGTTTTACTTACACTTCACTGGTACAAACGGCCAGTACCGAGAATATATGAAAAATCTCGTGTTCCAGCAGTTTTTTCTCAATTTCCTCTGAAATATCAGGCGAAATGAAGAATCTTGGAAAAATAAGACGTTCCAGTGGTTTTACTTACATTTCACTGGTACAAACGGCCAGTACCGAGAATATATGAAAAATCTCGTGTTCCAGCGGTTTTTTCTCAATTTCCTCTGAAATATCAGCCGAAATGAAGAATTTTCGACAAATAAGACATTTCCAGTGGTTTTACTTACATTTCACTGGTACAAACGGCCAGTATCGAGAATGTTTGAAAAATCTCATGTTCCAGTAGTTTTTCCTCTATTTCCTCTGAAATATCAGTCGAAATGAAGAATTTTCGACAAATAAGACGTTCCAGTGGTTTTACTTACACTTCACTGGTACAAACGGCCAGTACCGAGAATATATGAAAAATCTCGTGTTCCAGCGGTTTTTTCTCAATTTCCTCTGAAATATCAGCCGAAATGAAGAATTTTCGACAAATAAGACATTTCCAGTGGTTTTACTTACATTTCACTGGTACAAACGGCCAGTATCGAGAATATTTGAAAAATCTCGTGTTCCAGCAGTTTTTTCTCAATTTCCTCTGAAATATCAGGCGAAATAAAGAATCTTGGAAAAACAAGACGTTCCAGTGGTTTTACTTACACTTCACTGGTACAAACGGCCAGTACCGAGAATATATGAAAAATCTCGTGTTCCAGCAGTTTTTTCTCAATTTCCTCTTAAATATCAGGCGAAATGAAGAATCTTGGAAAAATAAGACGTTCCAGTTTTTTTACTTACTATTCACTGGTACAAACAGACGGTATCGAGAATATTTGAAAAATCTCGTGTTCCAGCAGTTCTTTCTCAATTTCCTCTGAAATATCAGGCGAAATAAAGAATCTTGGAAAAACAAGACGTTCCAGTGGTTTTACTTACACTTCACTGTTACAAACGGCCAGTATCGAGAATATTTGGAAAATCTCGTGTTCCAGTAGTTTTTCCTCAATTACATCTGAAATATCAGGCGAAATAAAGAATCTTGGAAAAACAAGACGTTCCAGTGCTTTTACTTACACTTCACTGGTACAAACGGAGAGTATCGAGAATATTTGAAAAATCTCGTGTTCCAGCAGTTTTTTCTCAATTTCCTCTGAAATATCAGGCGAAATGAAGAATCTTGGAAAAATAAGACGTTCCAGTTGTTTTACTTACTATTCACTGGTACAAACAGACGGTATCGAGAATATTTGAAAATTGTGTTCCAGTAGTTTCTTCTCAATTTCCTCTGAAATATCAGGCGAAATGAAGAATCTTGGAAAAACAAGACGTTCCAGTGGTTTTACTTACACTTCACTGGTACAAACGGCCAGTATCGAGAATATATGAAAAATCTCGTGTTCCAGCAGTTTTTTCTCAATTTCCTCTGAAATATCAGGCGAAATGAAGAATCTTGGAAAAATAAGACGTTCCAGTGGTTTTACTTACATTTCACTGGTACAAACGGCCAGTACCGAGAATATATGAAAAATCTCGTGTTCCAGCGGTTTTTTCTCAATTTCCTCTGAAATATCAGGCGAAATGAAGAATTTTCGACAAATAAGACGTTCCAGTGGTTTTACTTACATTTCACTGGTACAAACGGCCAGTATCGAGAATGTTTGAAAAATCTCATGTTCCAGTAGTTTTTCCTCTATTTCCTCTGAAATATCAGGCGAAATGAAGAATTTCCGACAAATAAGACGTTCCAGTGGTTTTACTTACATTTCACTGGTACAAACGGCCAGTATCGAGAATATATGAAAAATCTCGTGTTCCAGCAGTTTTTTCTCAATTTCCTCTGAAATATCAGGCGAAATGAAGAATCTTGGAAAAGTAAAGCGTACCAGTGGTTTTACTTACATTTCACTGGTACAAACAGCCAGTATCGAGAATATTTGAAAAATCTCGTGTTCCAGCAGTTTTTTCTCAATTTCCTCTGAAATATCAGGCGAAATAAAGAATCTTGAAACAATAAGACGTTCCAGTGGTTTTACTTACATTTCACTGGTACAAACGGCGAGTATCGAGAATATTTGAAAAATCTCATGTTCCAGTAGTTTTTCCTCTATTTCCTCTGAAATATCAGCCGAAATGAAGAATTTTCGACAAATAAGATGTTCCAGTGGTTTTACTTACATTTCACTGGTACAAACGGCCAGTATCGAGAATATTTGAAAAATTGTGTTCCAGTAGTTTTTTCTCAATTTCCTCTGAAATATCAGGCGAAATGAAGAATCTTGGAAAAATAAGACGTTCCAGTTGTTTTACTTACTATTCACTGGTACAAACAGACGGTATCGAGAATATTTGAAAAATCTCGTGTTCCAGCAGTTTTTTCTCAATTTCCTCTGAAATATCAGGCGAAATAAAGAATCTTGGAAAAACAAGACGTTCCAGTGGTTTTACTTACACTTCACTGGTACAAACGGCCAGTACCGAGAATATATGAAAAATCTCGTGTTCCAGCAGTTTTTTCTCAATTTCCTCTGAAATATCAGGCGAAATGAAGAATCTTGAAAAAATAAAACGTTCCAGTGGTTTTACTTACATTTCACTGGTACAAACGGCCAGTATCGACAATATTTGCAAAATCTCGTGTTCAAGCAGTTTTTTCTCAATTTCCTCTGAAATATCAGCCGAAATGAAGAATTTTCGACAAATAAGACGTTCCAGTGGTTTTACTTACATTTCACTGGTACAAACGGCCAGTATCGAGAATGTTTGAAAAATCTCATGTTCCAGTAGTTTTTCCTCTATTTCCTCTGAAATATCAGGCGAAATGAAGAATTTTCGACAAATAAGACGTTCCAGTGGTTTTACTTACATTTCACTGGTACAAACGGCCAGTATCGAGAATATATGAAAAATCTCGTGTTCCAGCAGTTTTTTCTCAATTTCCTCTGAAATATCAGGCGAAATGAAGAATTTTGGAAAAGTAAAGCGTTCCAGTGGTTTTACTTACATTTCACTGGTACAAACAGCCAGTATCGAGAATATTTGAAAAATCTCGTGTTTCAGCAGTTTTTTCTCAATTTCCTCTGAAATATCAGGCGAAATAAAGAATCTTGAAACAATAAGACGTTCCAGTGGTTTTACTTACATTTCACTGGTACAAACGGCGAGTATCGAGAATATTTGAAAAATCTCATGTTCCAGTAGTTTTTCCTCTATTTCCTCTGAAATATCAGGCGAAATGAAGAATTTTCGACAAATAAGATGTTCCAGTGGTTTTACTTACATTTCACTGGTACAAACGGCCAGTATCGAGAATATTTGAAAAATTGTGTTCCAGTAGTTTTTTCTCAATTTCCTCTGAAATATCAGGCGAAATGAAGAATCTTGGAAAAATAAGACGTTCCAGTTGTTTTACTTACTATTCACTGGTACAAACAGACGGTATCGAGAATATTTGAAAAATCTCGTGTTCCAGCAGTTTTTTCTCAATTTCCTCTGAAATATCAGGCGAAATAAAGAATCTTGGAAAAACAAGACGTTCCAGTGGTTTTACTTACACTTCACTGGTACAAACGGCCAGTACCGAGAATATATGAAAAATCTCGTGTTCCAGCAGTTTTTTCTCAATTTCCTCTGAAATATCGGGCGAAATGAAGAATCTTGAAAAAATAAAACGTTCCAGTGGTTTTACTTATATTTCACTGGTACAAACGGCCAGTATCGAGAATATTTGAAAAATCTCGTGTTCAAGCAGTTTTTTCTCAATTTCCTCTGAAATATCAGCCGAAATGAAGAATTTTCGACAAATAAGACGTTCCAGTGGTTTTACTTACATTTCACTGGTACAAACGGCCAGTATCGAGAATGTTTGAAAAATCTCATGTTCCAGTAGTTTTTCCTCTATTTCCTCTGAAATATCAGGCGAAATGAAGAATTTTCGACAAATAAGACGTTCCAGTGGTTTTACTTACATTTCACTGGTACAAACGGCCAGTAACGAGAATATATGAAAAATCTCGTGTTCCAGCAGTTTTTTCTCAATTTCCTCTGAAATATCAGGCGAAATGAAGAATCTTGGAAAAGTAAAGCGTTCCAGTGGTTTTACTTACATTTCACTGGTACAAACAGCCAGTATCGAGAATATTTGAAAAATCTCGTGTTCCAGCAGTTTTTTCTCAATTTCCTCTGAAATATCAGGCGAAATAAAGAATCTTGAAACAATAAGACGTTCCAGTGGTTTTACTTACATTTCACTGGTACAAACGGCGAGTATCGAGAATATTTGAAAAATCTCATGTTCCAGTAGTTTTTCCTCTATTTCCTCTGAAATATCAGGCGAAATGAAGAATTTTCGACAAATAAGATGTTCCAGTGGTTTTACTTACATTTCACTGGTACAAACGGCCAGTATCGAGAATATTTGAAAAATTGTGTTCCAGTAGTTTTTTCTCAATTTCCTCTGAAATATCAGGCGAAATGAAGAATCTTGGAAAAATAAGACGTTCCAGTTGTTTTACTTTCTATTCACTGGTACAAACAGACGGTATCGAGAATATTTGAAAAATCTCGTGTTCCAGCAGTTTTTTCTCAATTTCCTCTGAAATATCAGGCGAAATAAAGAATCTTGGAAAAAAAAGACGTTCCAGTGGTTTTACTTACACTTCACTGGTACAAACGGCCAGTACCGAGAATATATGAAAAATCTCGTGTTCCAGCAGTTTTTTCTCAATTTCCTCTGAAATATCAGGCGAAATGAAGAATCTTGAAAAAATAAAACGTTCCAGTGGTTTTACTTACATTTCACTGGTACAAACGGCCAGTATCGAGAATATTTGAAAAATCTCGTGTTCAAGCAGTTTTTTCTCAATTTCCTCTGAAATATCAGCCGAAATGAAGAATTTTCGACAAATAAGACGTTCCAGTGGTTTTACTTACATTTCACTGGTACAAACGGCCAGTATCGAGAATGTTTGAAAAATCTCATGTTCCAGTAGTTTTTCCTCTATTTCCTCTGAAATATCAGGCGAAATGAAGAATTTTCGACAAATAAGACGTTCCAGTGGTTTAAC
Organism: Anthrax anthrax; assembly: GCA_963971155.1. Lineage (NCBI taxonomy): Eukaryota > Metazoa > Arthropoda > Insecta > Diptera > Bombyliidae > Anthrax > Anthrax anthrax. The sequence continues at coordinate 1,533 of CAXAQU010000056.1, read as the reverse complement.
TTACATTTCACTGGTACAAACGGCCAGTATCGAGAATGTTTGAAAAATCTCATGTTCCAGTAGTTTTTCCTCTATTTCCTCTGAAATATCAGGCGAAATGAAGAATTTTCGACAAATAAGACGTTCCAGTGGTTTTACTTACATTTCACTGGTACAAACGGCCAGTATCGAGAATATTTGAAAAATCTCGTGTTCCAGCAGTTCTTTCTCAATTTCCCTCTGAAATATCAGGCGAAATAAAGAATCTTGGAAAAATAAGACGTTCCAGTTGTTTTACTTACTATTCACTGGTACAAACAGACGGTATCGAGAATATTTGAAAAATCTCGTTTTCCAGCAGTTTTTTCTCAATTTCCTCTGAAATATCAGGCGAAATAAAGAATCTTGGAAAAACAAGACGTTCCAGTGGTTTTACTTACACTTCACTGGTACAAACGGCCAGTATCGAGAATATTTGAAAAATCTCGTGTTCCAGCAGTTTTTTCTCAATTTCCTCTGAAATATCAGGCGAAATGAAGAATTTTCGACAAATAAGACGTTCCAGTGGTTTTACTTACATTTCACTGGTACACACGGCCAGTATCGAGAATATTTGAAAAATCTCATGTTCCAGTAGTTTTTCCTCTATTTCCTATGAAATATCAGGCGAAATGAAGAATTTTCGACAAATAAGACGTTCCAGTGGTTTTACTTACATTTCACTGGTACAAACGGCCAGTATCGAGAATATTTGAAAAATCTCGTGTTCCAGCAGTTCTTTCTCAATTTCCTCTGAAATATCAGGCGAAATAAAGAATCTTGGAAAAATAAGACGTTCCAGTTGTTTTACTTACTATTCACTGTTACAAACGGCCAGTATCGAGAATATTTGAAAAATCTCGTGTTCCAGCAGTTTTTTCTCAATTTCCTCTGAAATATCAGGCGAAATAAAGAGTTTTTGGAAAAACAAGACGTTCCAGTGGTTTTACTTACACTTCACTGGTACAAACGGGCCAGTATCGAGAATATTTGAAAAATCTCGTGTTCCAGCAGTTTTTTCTCAATTTCCTCTGAAATATCAGGCGAAATGAAGAATTTTCGACAAATAAGACGTTCCAGTGGTTTTACTTACATTTCACTGGTACACACGGCCAGTATCGAGAATATTTGAAAAATCTCATGTTCCAGTAGTTTTTCCTCTATTTCCTATGAAATATCAGGCGAAATGAAGAATTTTCGACAAATAAGACGTTCCAGTGGTTTTACTTACATTTCACTGGTACAAACGGCCAGTATCGAGAATATTTGAAAAATCTCGTGTTCCAGCAGTTCTTTCTCAATTTCCTCTGAAATATCAGGCGAAATAAAGAATCTTGGAAAAATAAGACGTTCCAGTTGTTTTACTTACTATTCACTGTTACAAACGGCCAGTATCGAGAATATTTGAAAAATCTCGTGTTCCAGCAGTTTTTTCTCAATTTCCTCTGAAATATCAGGCGAAATAAAGAGTTTTTGGAAAAACAAGACGTTCCAGTGGTTTTACTTACACTTCAC
>CAXAQU010000055.1:0-34938 GCA_963971155.1 Anthrax anthrax | reverse complement strand
AAATTGAAAAAAAACTACTGAAACACGAGATTTTTCAAATATTCTCGAAACTGGCCGTTTGTACCGGTGAAATGTAATTAAAACCACTAGAACGCGTTATTTTTCAAAGATTCTTCATATCGCCTGATATTTAAGAGGAAATTGAGAAAAAACTACTGGAACACGAGATTTTTCATATATTCTCGAAACTGCCCGTTTGTACCAGTGAAATGTAAGTAAAACCACTGCAACGTCTTATTTTTCCAAGATTCTTCATTTCGCCTGATATTTCAGAGGAAATTGAAAAAAAACTACTGGAACACGAGATTTTTCAAATATTCTCGAAACTGCCCGTTTGTACCAGTGAAATGTAAGTAAAACCACTGCAACGTGTTATTTTTCCAAGATTCTTCATTTCGCATGATATTTCAGAGGAAATTGAAAAAAAACTACTGGAACACGAGATTTTTCAAATATTCTCGAAACTGGCCGTTTGTACCGGTGAAATGTAATTAAAACCACTGGAACGTCTTATATTTCCTAGATTCTTCATTTCGCCTGATATTTAAGAGGAAATTGAGAAAAAACTACTGGAACAGGAGATTTTTCAAATATTCTCGAAACTGGCAGTTTGTACCAATGAAATGTAAGTAAAACCACTGGATCGTCTTATTTGTCGAAAATTCTTCATTTCGATTGATATTTCAGAGGAAATTGAGAAAAAACTACTGGAACACGAAATTTTTCAAATATTCTCGGTACTGGCCGTTTGTACCAGTGAAATGTAAGGAAAAACACTGGTACGTCTTATTTTTCCAAGATTTTTCATTTCGCCTGATATTTAAGAGGAAATTGAGAAAAAACTGCTGGAACACGAGATTTTTCAAATATTCTCGAAACTGGCAGTTTGTACCAATGAAATGTAAGTAAAACCACTGGAACGTCTTATTTGTCGAAAATTCTTCATTTCGCCTGATATTTCAGAGGAAATCGAGAAAAAACTACTGGAACACGAAATTTTTCAAATATTCTCGGTACTGGCCGTTTGTACCAGTGAAATGTAAGGAAAAACACTAGAACGCTTTATTTTTCCAAGATTTTTCATTTCGCCTGATATTTCAGAGGAAGTTGAGAAAAAACTACTGGAGAAAAAACTACTGGAACACGAGATTTTTCAAATATTCTCGAAACTGGCCGTTTGTACTTGTAAAATGTAAGTAAAACCACTGGAACGTCTTATTTTTCCAAGATTCTTCATATCGCCTGATATTTAAGAGGAAATTGAGAAAAAACTACTGGATCACGAGATTTTTCAAATATTCTCAAAACTGGCCGTTTGTACAAGGGAAATGTAAGTGAAACCACTGGAACGCTTTATTTTTCAAAGATTCTTCATTTCGACTGATATTTCAGAGGAAATTGAGAAAAAACTACTGAAACACGGGATTTTTCAAATACTCTCGATACTGGCCGTTTGTACCAGTGAAATGTAAGAAAAACCACTAGAACGCTTTATTTTTCAAAGATTCTTCATATCGCCTGATATTTAAGAGGAAATTGAGAAAAAACTACTGGAACACGAGATTTTTCAAATATTCTGGAAACTGGCCGTTTGTACTTGTGAAATGTAAGTAAAACCACTGGAACGTCTTATTTTTCCAAGATTCTTCATTTTGCCTGATATTTCAGAGGAAATTGAGAAAAAACTACTGGAACACGAGATTTTTCAAATACTCTCGATACTGGCCGTTTGTACCAGTGAAATGTTAGAAAAACCACTAGAACGCTTTATTTTTCAAAGATTCTTCATATCGCCTGATATTTCAGAGGAAATTGAGAAAAAACTACTGGAACACGAGATTTTTCAAATATTCTCGAAACTGCCCGTTTGTACCAGTGAAATGTAAGTAAAACCACTGCAACGTCTTATTTTTCCAAGATTCTTCATTTCCCCTGATATTTCAGAGGAAATTGAAAAAAAACTACTGGAACACGAGATTTTTCAAATATTCTCGAAACTGGCCGTTTGTACCAGTGAAATGTAAGCAAAACCACTGGAACGTCTTATTTATCCAAGATTCTTCAATTCGCCTGATACATCAGAGGAAATTGAAAAAAAACTACTGGAACACGAGATTTTTCATATATTCTCGAAACTGCCCGTTTGTACCAGTGAAATGTAAGTAAAACCACTGCAACGTCTTATTTTTCCAAGATTCTTCATTTCGCCTGATATTTCAGATGAAATTGAGAAAAAACTACTGGAACAGGAGATTTTTCAAATATTCTCGAAACTGGCAGTTTGTACCAATGAAATGTAAGTAAAACCACTGGAACGTCTTATTTGTCGAAAATTCTTCATTTCGCCTGATATTTCAGAGGAAATTGAGAAAAAACTACTGGAACACGAAATTTTTCAAATATTCTCGGTACTGGCCGTTTGTACCAGTGAAATGTAAGGAAAAACACTGGTACGTCTTATTTTTCCAAGATTTTTCATTTCGCCTGATATTTAAGAGGAAATTGAGAAAAAACTGCTGGAACACGAGATTTTTCAAATATTCTCGAAACTGGCAGTTTGTACCAATGAAATGTAAGTAAAACCACTGGAACGTCTTATTTGTCGAAAATTCTTCATTTCGCCTGATATTTCAGAGGAAATTGAGAAAAAACTGCTGAACACGAGATTTTTCAAATATTCTCGAAACTGGCAGTTTGTACCAATGAAATGTAAAGAAAACCACTGGAACGTCTTATATTTCCTAGATTCTTCATTTCGCCTGATATTTCAGAGGAAATTGAGAAAAAACTACTGGAACAGGAGATTTTTCAAATAATCTCGAAACTGGCCGTTTGTACTTGTAAAATGTAAGTAAAAACCACTGGAAAGTCTTATTTTTCCAAGATTCTTCATTTCGCCTGATATTTCAGAGGAAATTGAGAAAAAACTACTGGTACACGAGATTTTTCAAATATTCTCGAAACTGGCCGTTTGTACCAGTAAAATGTAAGTAAAACCACTGGAACGTCTTATTTTTCCAAGATTCTTCATTTCCCCTGATATTTAAGAGGAAATTGAAAAAAAACTACTGGAACACGAGATTTTTCAAATATTCTCGATACTGGCCGTTTGTTCCAGTGAAATGTAAGTAAAACCACTGGTACGTCTTATTTGTCGAAAATTCTTCATTTCGCCTGATATTTCAGAGGAAATTGAGAAAAAACTACTAGAACACGAGATTTTTCAAATATTCTGGGTACTGGCCGTTTGTAACAGTGAAATGTGAGGAAAACCACTGGAACGTCTTATATTTCCTAGATTATTCATTTCGCCTGATATTTCAGAGGAAATTGAGAAAAAACTACTGGAACACGAGATTTTTCATATATTCTCGAAACTGCCCGTTTGTACCAGTGAAATGTAAGTAAAACCACTGCAACGTCTTATTTTTCAAAGGTTCTTCATTTCGCCTGATATTTCAGAGGAAATTGAGAAAAAACTGCTGGAACACGAGATTTTTCAAATATTCTCGAAACTGGCAGTTTGTACCAATGAAATGTAAAGAAAACCACTGCAACGTGTTATTTTTCCAAGATTCTTCATTTCGCCTGATATTTAAGAGGAAATTGAGAAAAAACTACTGGAACACGAGATTTTTCATATATTCTCGAAACTGCCCGTTTGTACCAGTGAAATGTAAGTAAAACCACTGCAACGTCTTATTTTTCAAAGGTTCTTCATTTCGCCTGATATTTCAGAGGAAATTGAGAAAAAACTACTGGTACACGAGATTTTTCAAATATTCTCGAAACTGGCCGTTTGTACCAGTAAAATGTAAGTAAAACCACTGGAACGTCTTATTTTTCCAAGATTCTTCATTTCGCCTGATATTTAAGAGGAAATTGAAAAAAAACTACTGAACACGAGATTTTTCAAATAATTCTCGATACTGGCCGTTTGTTCCAGATTAGTAAAACCACTGGTACGTCTTATTTGTCGAAAATTCTTCATTTCGCCTGATATTTCAGGAAATTGAGAAAAACTACTAGAACACGATTTTTCAAATATTCTGGGTACTGGCCGTTGTAACAGTGAAATGTGAAAACCACTGGAACGTCTTATATTTCCTAGATTATTCATTTCGCCTGATATTTCGGAGGAAATTGAGAAAAAACTACTGGAACTCGAGATTTTTCAAATACTCTCGATACTGGCCGTTTGTACCAGTGAAATGTAAGAAAAACCACTAGAACGCTTTATTTTTCAAAGATTCTTCATATCGCCTGATATTTAAGAGGAAATTGAGAAGAAACTACTGGATCACGAGATTTTTCAAATATTCTCGAAACTGCCCGTTTGTACAAGGGAAATGTAAGTAAAACCACTGGAACGCTTTATTTTTCAAAGATTCTTCATTTCGACTGATATTTCAGAGGAAATTGAGAAAAAACTACTGAAACACGGGATTTTTCAAATACTCTCGATACTGGCCGTTTGTACCAGTGAAATGTAAGAAAAACCACTAGAACGCATTATTTTTCAAAGATTCTTCATATCGCCTGATATTTAAGAGGAAATTGAGAAAAAACTACTGGAACACGAGATTTTTCAAATATTCTCGAAACTGCCCGTTTGTACTTGTGAAATGTAAGTAAAACCACTGCAACTTCTTATTTTTCCAAGATTCTTCATTTTGCCTGATATTTCAGAGGAAATTGAGAAAAAACTACTGGAACACGAGATTTTTCAAATATTCTCGAAACTGCCCGTTTGTACCAGTGAAATGTAAGTAAAACCACTGCAACGTCTTATTTTTCTAAGATTTGTCATTTCGCCTGATATTTCAGAGGAAATTGAAAAAAAACTACTGGAACACGAGATTTTTCAAATATTCTCGAAACTGCCCGTTTGTACTTGTGAAATGTAAGTAAAACCACTGCAACGTCTTATTTTTCCAAGATTCTTCATTTTGCCTGATATTTCAGAGGAAATTGAGAAAAAACTACTGGAACACGAGATTTTTCAAATATTCTCTAAACTGCCCGTTTGTACCAGTGAAATGTAAGTAAAACCACTAGAACGCTTTATTTTTCAAAGATTCTTCATATCGCCTGATATTTAAGAAGAAATTGAGAAAAAACTACTGGAACACGAGATTTTTCAAATATTCTCGAAACTGCCCGTTTGTACTTGTGAAATGTAAGTAAAACCACTGCAACGTATTATTTTTCCAAGATTCTTCATTTTGCCTGATATTTCAGAGGAAATTGAGAAAAAACTACTGGAACACGAGATTTTTCAAATATTCTCGAAACTGCCCGTTTGTACCAGTGAAATGTAAGTAAAACCACTGCAACGTCTTATTTTTCCAAGATTCTTCATTTCGCCTTATATTTCAGAGGAAATTGAAGAAAAACTACTGGAACACGAGATTTTTCAAATATTCTCGAAACTGGCCGTTTGTACTTGTGAAATGTAAGTAAAACCACTGGAACGTCTTATATTTCCTAGATTCTTCATTTCGCCTGATATTTCAGAGGAAATTGAGAAAAAACTACTGGAACAGGAGATTATTCAAATATTCTCGAAACTGACCGTTTGTACAAGGGAAATGTAAGTAAAACTACTGGAACGTCTTATTTTTCCAAGATTCTTCATTTTGCCTGATATTTCAGAGGAAATTTAGAAAAAACTACTGGAACTCGAGATTTTTCAAATACTCTCGATACTGCCCGTTTGTACTTGTGAAATGTAAGTAAAACCACTGCAACGTCTTATTTTTCCAAGATTCTTCATTTTGCCTGATATTTCAGAGGAAATTGAGAAAAAACTACTGGAACACGAGATTTTTCAAATATTCTCGAAACTGCCCGTTTGTACCAGTGAAATGTAAGTAAAACCACTGGAACGTCTTATATTTCCTAGATTCTTCATTTCGCCTGATATTTCAGAGGAAATTGAGAAAAAACTACTGGAACAGGAGATTATTCAAATATTCTCGAAACTGACCGTTTGTACAAGGGAAATGTAAGTAAAACTACTGGAACGTCTTATTTTTCCAAGATTCTTCATTTTGCCTGATATTTCAGAGGAAATTTAGAAAAAACTACTGGAACAGGAGATTATTCAAATATTCTCGAAACTGACCGTTTGTACAAGGGAAATGTAAGTAAAACTACTGGAACGTCTTATTTTTCCAAGATTCTTCATTTTGCCTGATATTTCAGAGGAAATTGAGAAAAAACTACTGGAACACGAGATTTTTCAAATATTCTCGAAACTGCCCGTTTGAACCAGTGAAATGTAAGTAAAACCACTGGAACGTCTTATATTTCCTAGATTCTTCATTTCGCCTGATATTTCAGAGGAAATTGAGAAAAAACTACTGGAACAGGAGATTATTCAAATATTCTCGAAACTGACCGTTTGTACAAGGGAAATGTAAGTAAAACTACTGGAACGTCTTATTTTTCCAAGATTCTTCATTTTGCCTGATATTTCAGAGGAAATTTAGAAAAAACTACTGGAACTCGAGATTTTTCAAATACTCTCGATACTGCCCGTTTGTACTTGTGAAATGTAAGTAAAACCACTGCAACGTCTTATTTTTCCAAGATTCTTCATTTTGCCTGATATTTCAGAGGAAATTGAGAAAAAACTACTGGAACACGAGATTTTTCAAATATTCTCGAAACTGCCCGTTTGTACCAGTGAAATGTAAGTAAAACCACTGCAACGTCTTATTTTTCCAAGATTCTTCATTTCGCCTTATATTTCAGAGGAAATTGAAGAAAAACTACTGGAACACGAGATTTTTCAAATATTCTCGAAACTGGCCGTTTGTACTTGTGAAATGTAAGTAAAACCACTGCAACGTCTTATTTTTCCAAGATAAGATTTTGCCTGATATTTCAGAGGAAATTGAGAAAAAACTACTGGAACACGAGATTTTTCAAATATTCTCGAAACTGCCCGTTTGAACCAGTGAAATGTAAGTAAAACCACTGCAACGTCTTATTTTTCTAAGATTTTTCATTTCGCCTGATATTTCAGAGGAAATTGAAAAAAAACTACTGGAACACGAGATTTTTCAAATATTCTGGAAACTGGCCGTTTGTACTTGTGAAATGTAAGTAAAACCACTGGAACGTCTTATTTTTCCAAGATTCTTCATTTTGCCTGATATTTCAGAGGAAATTGAGAAAAAACTACTGGAACACGATATTTTTCAAATACTCTCGATACTGGCCGTTTGTACCAGTGAAATGTTAGAAAAACCACTAGAACGCTTTATTTTTCAAAGATTCTTCATATCGCCTGATATTTAAGAGGAAATTGAGAAAAAACTACTGGAACACGAGATTTTTCAAATATTCTCGAAACTGCCCGTTTGTACCAGTGAAATGTAAGTAAAACCACTGCAACGTCTTATTTTTCCAAGATTCTTCATTTCGCCTGATATTTCAGAGGAAATTGAAAAAAAACTACTGGAACACGAGATTTTTCAAATACTCTCGATACTGGCCGTTTGTACCAGTGAAATGTTAGAAAAACCACTAGAACGCTTTATTTTTCAAAGATTCTTCATATCGCCTGATACTTCAGAGGAAATTGAAAAAAAACTACTGGAACACGAGATTTTTCAAATATTCTCGAAACTGCCCGTTTGTACCAGTGAAATGTAAGTAAAACCACTGGAACGTCTTATTTTTCCAAGATTCTTCATTTCGCCTGATATTTCAGAGGAAATTGAAAAAAAACTACTGGAACACGAGATTTTTCAAATATTCTCGAAACTGGCCGTTTGTACCAGTGAAATGTAAGTAAAACCACTGGAACGTCTTATTTATCCAAGATTCTTCAATTCGCCTGATACTTCAGAGGAAATTGAAAAAAAACTACTGGAACACGAGATTTTTCAAATATTCTCGAAACTGGCCGTTTGTACCGGTGAAATGTAATTAAAACCACTAGAACGCTTTATTTTTCAAAGATTCTTCATATCGCCTGATATTTAAGAGGAAATTGAGAAAAAACTACTGGAACACGAGATTTTTCATATATTCTCGAAACTGCCCGTTTGTACCAGTGAAATGTAAGTAAAACCACTGCAACGTCTTATTTTTCCAAGATTTTTCATTTCGCCTGATACTTCAGAGGAAATTGAAAAAAAACTACTGGAACACGAGATTTTTCAAATATTCTCGAAACTGGCCGTTTGTACTTGTAAAATGTAAGTAAAACCACTGGAACGTCTTATTTTTCCAAGATTCTTCATTTTGCCTGATATTTCAGAGGAAATTGAGAAAAAACTACTGGAACACGAGATTTTTCAAATATTCTCGAAACTGGCCGTTTGTACCAGTGAAATGTTAGAAAAACCACTAGAACGCTTTATTTTTCAAAGATTCTTCATATCGCCTGATATTTAAGAGGAAATTGAGAAAAAACTACTGGAACACGAGATTTTTCATATATTCTCGAAACTGCCCGTTTGTACCAGTGAAATGTAAGTAAAACCACTGCAACGTCTTATTTTTCCAAGATTTTTCATTTCGCCTGATACTTCAGAGTAAATTGAAAAAAAACTACTGGAACACGAGATTTTTCAAATACTCACGATACTGGTCGTTTGTACTTGTGAAATGTAAGTAAAACCACTGGAACGTCTTATTTTTCCAAGATTCTTCATTTTGCCTGATATTTCAGAGGAAATTGAGAAAAAACTACTGGAACACGAGATTTTTCAAATACTCTCGATACTGGCCGTTTGTACCAGTGAAATGTTAGAAAAACCACTAGAACGCTTTATTTTTCAAAGATTCTTCATATCGCCTGATATTTAAGAGGAAATTGAGAAAAAACTACTGGAACACGAGATTTTTCAAATATTCTGGAAACTGGCCGTTTGTACAAGGGAAATGTAAGTAAAACCACTGCAACGTCTTATTTTTCCAAGATTTTTCATTTCGCCTGATACTTCAGAGGAAATTGAAAAAAAACTACTGGAACACGAGATTTTTCAAATACTCTCGATACTGGCCGTTTGTACTTGTGAAATGTAAGTAAAACCACTGGAACGTCTTATTTTTCCAAGATTCTTCATTTTGCCTGATATTTCAGAGGAAATTGAGAAAAAACTACTGGAACACGAGATTTTTCAAATACTCTCGATACTGGCCGTTTGTACCAGTGAAATGTTAGAAAAACCACTAGAACGCTTTATTTTTCAAAGATTCTTCATTTCGCCTGATATTTCAGAGGAAATTGAAAAAAAACTACTGGAACACGAGATTTTTCAAATATTCTGGAAACTGGCCGTTTGTACTTGTGAAATGTAAGTAAAACCACTGCAACGTCTTATTTTTCCAAGATTCTTCATTTTGCCTGATATTTCAGAGGAAATTGAGAAAAAACTACTGGAACACGAGATTTTTCAAATATTCTCGAAACTGCCCGTTTGTACCAGTGAAATGTAAGTAAAACCACTGCAACGTCTTATTTTTCTAAGATTTTTCATTTCGCCTGATATTTCAGAGGAAATTGAAAAAAAAACTACTGGAACACGAGATTTTTCAAATATTCTGGAAACTGGCCGTTTGTACTTGTGAAATGTAAGTAAAACCACTGGAACGTCTTATTTTTCCAAGATTCTTCATTTTGCCTGATATTTCAGAGGAAATTGAGAAAAAACTACTGGAACACGAGATTTTTCAAATATTCTCGAAACTGCCCGTTTGTACCAGTGAAATGTAAGTAAAACCACTGCAACGTCTTATTTTTCCAAGATTCTTCATTTCCCCTGATATTTCAGAGGAAATTGAAAAAAAACTACTGGAACACGAGATTTTTCAAATATTCTCGAAACTGCCCGTTTGTACCAGTGAAATGTAAGTAAAACCACTGCAACGTCTTATTTTTCCAAGATTCTTCATTTCGCCTGATATTTCAGAGGAAATTGAGAAAAAACTACTGGTACACGAGATTTTTCAAATATTCTCGAAACTGGCCGTTTGTACCAGTAAAATGTAAGTAAAACCACTGGAACGTCTTATTTTTCCAAGATTCTTCATTTCCCCTGATATTTAAGAGGAAATTGAAAAAAAACTACTGGAACACGAGATTTTTCAAATATTCTCGATACTGGCCGTTTGTTCCAGTGAAATGTAAGTAAAACCACTGGTACGTCTTATTTGTCGAAAATTCTTCATTTCGCCTGATATTTCAGAGGAAATTGAGAAAAAACTACTAGAACACGAGATTTTTCAAATATTCTGGGTACTGGCCGTTTGTAACAGTGAAATGTAAGGAAAACCACTGGAACGTCTTATATTTCCTAGATTATTCATTTCGCCTGATATTTCAGAGGAAATTGAGAAAAAACTACTGGAACACGAGATTTTTCATATATTCTCGAAACTGCCCGTTTGTACCAGTGAAATGTAAGGAAAAACACTGGTACGTCTTATATTTCCAAGATTTTTCATTTCGCCTGATATTTAAGAGGAAATTGAGAAAAAACTGCTGGAACACGAGATTTTTCAAATATTCTCGAAACTGGCAGTTTGTACCAATGAAATGTAAGTAAAACCACTGGAACGTCTTATTTGTCGAAAATTCTTCATTTCGCCTGATATTTCAGAGGAAATTGAGAAAAAACTGCTGAACACGAGATTTTTCAAATATTCTCGAAACTGGCAGTTTGTACCAATGAAATGTAAAGAAAACCACTGGAACGTCTTATATTTCCTAGATTCTTCATTTCGCCTGATATTTCAGAGGAAATTGAGAAAAAACTACTGGAACAGGAGATTTTTCAAATAATCTCGAAACTGGCCGTTTGTACTTGTAAAATGTAAGTAAAACCACTGGAAAGTCTTATTTTTCCAAGATTCTTCATTTCGCCTGATATTTCAGAGGAAATTGAGAAAAAACTACTGGTACACGAGATTTTTCAAATATTCTCGAAACTGGCCGTTTGTACCAGTAAAATGTAAGTAAAACCACTGGAACGTCTTATTTTTCCAAGATTCTTCATTTCCCCTGATATTTAAGAGGAAATTGAAAAAAAACTACTGGAACCCGAGATTTTTCAAATATTCTCGATACTGGCCGTTTGTTCCAGTGAAATGTAAGTAAAACCACTGGTACGTCTTATTTGTCGAAAATTCTTCATTTCGCCTGATATTTCAGAGGAAATTGAGAAAAAACTACTAGAACACGAGATTTTTCAAATATTCTGGGTACTGGCCGTTTGTAACAGTGAAATGTGAGGAAAACCACTGGAACGTCTTATATTTCCTAGATTATTCATTTCGCCTGATATTTCAGAGGAAATTGAGAAAAAACTACTGGAACACGAGATTTTTCATATATTCTCGAAACTGCCCGTTTGTACCAGTGAAATGTAAGTAAAACCACTGCAACGTCTTATTTTTCAAAGGTTCTTCATTTCGCCTGATATTTCAGAGGAAATTGAGAAAAAACTGCTGGAACACGAGATTTTTCAAATATTCTCGAAACTGGCAGTTTGTACCAATGAAATGTAAAGAAAACCACTGCAACGTGTTATTTTTCCAAGATTCTTCATTTCTCCTGATATTTAAGAGGAAATTGAGAAAAAACTACTGGAACACGAGATTTTTCATATATTCTCGAAACTGCCCGTTTGTACCAGTGAAATGTAAGTAAAACCACTGCAACGTCTTATTTTTCAAACGTTCTTCATTTCGCCTGATATTTCAGAGGAAATTGAGAAAAAACTACTGGTACACGAGATTTTTCAAATATTCTCGAAACTGGCCGTTTGTACCAGTAAAATGTAAGTAAAACCACTGGAACGTCTTATTTTTCCAAGATTCTTCATTTCGCCTGATATTTAAGAGGAAATTGAAAAAAAACTACTGGAACACGAGATTTTTCAAATATTCTCGATACTGGCCGTTTGTTCCAGTGAAATGTAAGTAAAACCACTGGTATGTCTTATTTGTCGAAAATTCTTCATTTCGCCTGATATTTCAGAGGAAATTGAGAAAAAACTACTAGAACACGAGATTTTTCAAATATTCTGGGAACTGGCCGTTTGTAACAGTGATATGTGAGGAAAACCACTGGAACGTCTTATATTTCCTAGATTATTCATTTCGCCTGATATTTCAGAGGAAATTGAGAAAAAACTACTGGAACTCGACATTTTTCAAATACTCTCGATACTGGCCGTTTGTACCAGTGAAATGTAAGAAAAACCACTAGAACGCTTTATTTTTCAAAGATTCTTCATATCGCCTGATATTTAAGAGGAAATTGAGAAGAAACTACTGGATCACGAGATTTTTCAAATATTCTCGAAACTGCCCGTTTGTACAAGGGAAATGTAAGTAAAACCACTGGAACGCTTTATTTTTCAAAGATTCTTCATTTCGACTGATATTTCAGAGGAAATTGAGAAAAAACTACTGGAACACGGGATTTTTCAAATACTCTCGATACTGGCCGTTTGTACCAGTGAAATGTAAGAAAAACCACTAGAACGCATTATTTTTCAAAGATTCTTCATATCGCCTGATATTTAAGAGGAAATTGAGAAAAAACTACTGGAACACGAGATTTTTCAAATATTCTCGAAACTGCCCGTTTGTACCAGTGAAATGTAAGTAAAACCACTGCAACGTCTTATTTTTCTAAGATTTGTCATTTCGCCTGATATTTCAGAGGAAATTGAAAAAAAACTACTGGAACACGAGATTTTTCAAATATTCTCGAAACTGCCCGTTTGTACTTGTGAAATGTAAGTAAAACCACTGCAACGTCTTATTTTTCCAAGATTCTTCATTTTGCCTGATATTTCAGAGGAAATTGAGAAAAAACTACTGGAACACGAGATTTTTCAAATATTCTCGAAACTGCCCGTTTGTACCAGTGAAATGTAAGTAAAACCACTAGAACGCTTTATTTTTCAAAGATTCTTCATATCGCCTGATATTTAAGAAGAAATTGAGAAAAAACTACTGGAACACGAGATTTTTCAAATATTCTCGAAACTGCCCGTTTGTACTTGTGAAATGTAAGTAAAACCACTGCAACGTCTTATTTTTCCAAGATTCTTCATTTTGCCTGATATTTCAGAGGAAATTGAGAAAAAACTACTGGAACACGAGATTTTTCAAATATTCTCGAAACTGCCCGTTTGTACCAGTGAAATGTAAGTAAAACCACTGCAACGTCTTATTTTTCCAAGATTCTTCATTTCGCCTTATATTTCAGAGGAAATTGAAAAAAAACTACTGGAACACGAGATTTTTCAAATATTCTCGAAACTGGCCGTTTGTACTTGTGAAATGTAAGTAAAACCACTGCAACGTCTTATTTTTCCAAGATAAGATTTTGCCTGATATTTCAGAGGAAATTGAGAAAAAACTACTGGAACACGAGATTTTTCAAATAATCTCGAAACTGCCCGTTTGAACCAGTGAAATGTAAGTAAAACCACTGCAACGTCTTATTTTTCTAAGATTTTTCATTTCGCCTGATATTTCAGAGGAAATTGAAAAAAAACTACTGGAACACGAGATTTTTCAAATATTCTGGAAACTGGCCGTTTGTACTTGTGAAATGTAAGTAAAACCACTGGAACGTCTTATTTTTCCAAGATTCTTCATTTTGCCTGATATTTCAGAGGAAATTTAGAAAAAACTACTGGAACTCGAGATTTTTCAAATACTCTCGATACTGGGCGTTTGTACCAGTGAAATGTAAGTAAAACCACTGCAACGTCTTATTTTTCTAAGATTTTTCATTTCGCCTGATATTTCAGAGGAAATTGAAAAAAAACTACTGGAACACGAGATTTTTCAAATATTCTGGAAACTGGCCGTTTGTACTTGTGAAATGTAAGTAAAACCACTGCAACGTCTTATTTTTCCAAGATTCTTCATTTTGCCTGATATTTCAGAGGAAATTGAGAAAAAACTACTGGAACACGAGATTTTTCAAATATTCTCGAAACTGCCCGTTTGTACCAGTGAAATGTAAGTAAAACCACTGCAACGTCTTATTTTTCTAAGATTTTTCATTTCGCCTGATATTTCAGAGGAAATTGAAAAAAAACTACTGGAACACGAGATTTTTCAAATATTCTGGAAACTGGCCGTTTGTACTTGTGAAATGTAAGTAAAACCACTGGAACGTCTTATTTTTCCAAGATTCTTCATTTTGCCTGATATTTCAGAGGAAATTGAGAAAAAACTACTGGAACACGATATTTTTCAAATACTCTCGATACTGGCCGTTTGTACCAGTGAAATGTTAGAAAAACCACTAGAACGCTTTATTTTTCAAAGATTCTTCATATCGCCTGATATTTAAGAGGAAATTGAGAAAAAACTACTGGAACACGAGATTTTTCGAATATTCTCTAAACTGCCCGTTTGTACCAGTGAAATGTAAGTAAAACCACTGCAACGTCTTATTTTTCCAAGATTCTTCATTTCGCCTGATATTTCAGAGGAAATTGAAAAAAAACTACTGGAACACGAGATTTTTCAAATACTCTCGATTCTGGCCGTTTGTACCAGTGAAATGTTAGAAAAACCACTAGAACGCTTTATTTTTCAAAGATTCTTCATATCGCCTGATACTTCAGAGGAAATTAAAAAAAAACTACTGGAACACGAGATTTTTCAAATATTCTCGAAACTGGCCGTTTGTACCAGTGAAATGTAGGTAAAACCACTGGAACGTCTTATTTTTCCAAGATTCTTCATTTCGCCTGATATTTCAGAGGAAATTGAAAAAAAACTACTGGAACACGAGATTTTTCAAATATTCTCGAAACTGGCCGTTTGTACCAGTGAAATGTAAGTAAAACCACTGGAACGTCTTATTTATCCAAGATTCTTCAATTCGCCTGATACTTCAGAGGAAATTGAAAAAAAACTACTGGAACACGAGATTTTTCAAATATTCTCGAAACTGGCCGTTTGTACCGGTGAAATGTAATTAAAACCACTAGAACGCTTTATTTTTCAAAGATTCTTCATATCGCCTGATATTTAAGAGGAAATTGAGAAAAAACTACTGGAACACGAGATTTTTCATATATTCTCGAAACTGCCCGTTTGTACCAGTGAAATGTAAGTAAAACCACTGCAACGTCTTATTTTTCCAAGATTTTTCATTTCGCCTGATACTTCAGAGGAAATTGAAAAAAAACTACTGGAACACGAGATTTTTCAAATATTCTCGAAACTGGCCGTTTGTACTTGTAAAATGTAAGTAAAACCACTGGAACGTCTTATTTTTCCAAGATTCTTCATTTTGCCTGATATTTCAGAGGAAATTGAAAAAAAACTACTGGAACACGAGATTTTTCAAATATTCTCGAAACTGGCCGTTTGTACCAGTGAAATGTTAGAAAAACCACTAGAACGCTTTATTTTTCAAAGATTCTTCATATCGCCTGATATTTAAGAGGAAATTGAGAAAAAACTACTGGAACACGAGATTTTTCATATATTCTCGAAACTGCCCGTTTGTACCAGTGAAATGTAAGTAAAACCACTGCAACGTCTTATTTTTCCAAGATTTTTCATTTCGCCTGATACTTCAGAGTAAATTGAAAAAAAACTACTGGAACACGAGATTTTTCAAATACTCACGATACTGGTCGTTTGTACTTGTGAAATGTAAGTAAAACCACTGGAACGTCTTATTTTTCCAAGATTCTTCATTTTGCCTGATATTTCAGAGGAAATTGAGAAAAAACTACTGGAACACGAGATTTTTCAAATACTCTCGATACTGGCCGTTTGTACCAGTGAAATGTTAGAAAAACCACTAGAACGCTTTATTTTTCAAAGATTCTTCATATCGCCTGATATTTAAGAGGAAATTGAGAAAAAACTACTGGAACACGAGATTTTTCAAATATTCTGGAAACTGGCCGTTTGTACAAGGGAAATGTAAGTAAAACCACTGGAACGTCTTATTTTTCCAAGATTTTTCATTTCGCCTGATACTTCAGACGAAATTGAAAAAAAACTACTGGAACACGAGATTTTTCAAATACTCTCGATACTGGCCGTTTGTACTTGTGAAATGTAAGTAAAACCACTGGAACGTCTTATTTTTCCAAGATTCTTCATTTTGCCTGATATTTCAGAGGAAATTGAGAAAAAACTACTGGAACACGAGATTTTTCAAATACTCTCGATACTGGCCGTTTGTACCAGTGAAATGTTAGAAAAACCACTAGAACGCTTTATTTTTCAAAGATTCTTCATTTCGCCTGATATTTCAGAGGAAATTGAAAAAAAACTACTGGAACACGAGATTTTTCAAATACTCTCGATACTGGCCGTTTGTACCAGTGAAATGTTAGAAAAACCACTAGAACGCTTTATTTTTCAAAGATTCTTCATATCGCCTGATACTTCAGAGGAAATTGAAAAAAAACTACTGGAACACGAGATTTTTCAAATATTCTCGAAACTGGCCGTTTGTACCAGTGAAATGTAAGTAAAACCACTGGAACGTCTTATTTTTCCAAGATTCTTCATTTCGCCTGATATTTCAGAGGAAATTGAAAAAAAACTACTGGAACACGAGATTTTTCAAATATTCTCGAAACTGGCCGTTTGTACCAGTGAAATGTAAGTAAAACCACTGGAACGTCTTATTTATCCAAGATTCTTCAATTCGCCTGATACTTCAGAGGAAATTGAAAAAAAACTACTGGAACACGAGATTTTTCAAATATTCTCGAAACTGGCCGTTTGTACCGGTGAAATGTAATTAAAACCACTAGAACGCTTTACTTTTCAAAGATTCTTCATATCGCCTGATACTTCAGAGGAAATTGAAAAAAAACTACTGGAACACGAGATTTTTCAAATATTCTCGAAACTGGCCGTTTGTACCAGTGAAATGTAAGTAAAACCACTGGAACGTCTTATTTTTCCAAGATTCTTCATTTCGCCTGATATTTCAGAGGAAATTGAAAAAAAACTACTGGAACACGAGATTTTTCAAATATTCTCGAAACTGGCCGTTTGTACCAGTGAAATGTAAGTAAAACCACTGGAACGTCTTATTTATCCAAGATTCTTCAATTCGCCTGATACTTCAGAGGAAATTGAAAAAAAACTACTGGAACACGAGATTTTTCAAATATTCTGGAAACTGGCCGTTTGTACTTGTGAAATGTAAGTAAAACCACTGCAACGTCTTATTTTTCCAAGATTCTTCATTTTGCCTGATATTTCAGAGGAAATTGAGAAAAAACTACTGGAACACGAGATTTTTCAAATATTCTCGAAACTGCCCGTTTGTACCAGTGAAATGTAAGTAAAACCACTGCAACGTCTTATTTTTCTAAGATTTTTCATTTCGCCTGATATTTCAGAGGAAATTGAAAAAAAACTACTGGAACACGAGATTTTTCAAATATTCTGGAAACTGGCCGTTTGTACTTGTGAAATGTAAGTAAAACCACTGGAACGTCTTATTTTTCCAAGATTCTTCATTTTGCCTGATATTTCAGAGGAAATTGAGAAAAAACTACTGGAACACGAGATTTTTCAAATACTCTCGATACTGGCCGTTTGTACCAGTGAAATGTTAGAAAAACCACTAGAACGCTATATTTTTCAAAGATTCTTCATATCGCCTGATATTTAAGAGGAAATTGAGAAAAAACTACTGGAACACGAGATTTTTCAAATATTCTCGAAACTGCCCGTTTGTACCAGTGAAATGTAAGTAAAACCACTGCAACGTCTTATTTTTCCAAGATTCTTCATTTCGCCTGATATTTCAGAGGAAATTGAAAAAAAACTACTGGAACACGAGATTTTTCAAATATTCTCGAAACTGGCCGTTTGTACCAGTGAAATGTAAGTAAAACCACTGGAACGTCTTATTTATCCAAGATTCTTCAATTCGCCTGATACTTCAGAGGAAATTGAAAAAAAACTACTGGAACACGAGATTTTTCAAATATTCTCGAAACTGGCCGTTTGTACCCGTGAAATGTAATTAAAACCACTAGAACGCTTTATTTTTCAAAGATTCTTCATATCGCCTGATATTTAAGAGGAAATTGAGAAAAAACTACTGGAACACGAGATTTTTCATATATTCTCGATACTGGCCGTTTGTACCAGTGAAATGTTAGAAAAACCACTAGAACGCTTTATTTTTCAAAGATTCTTCATATCGCCTGATACTTCAGAGGAAATTGAAAAAAAACTACTGGAACACGAGATTTTTCAAATATTCTCGAAACTGCCCGTTTGTACCAGTGAAATGTAAGTAAAACCACTGCAACGTCTTATTTTTCCAAGATTCTTCATTTCGCCTGATATTTCAGAGGAAATTGAAAAAAAACTACTGGAACACGAGATTTTTCAAATGTTCTGGAAACTGGCCGTTTGTACCAGTGAAATGTAAGTAAAACCACTGGAACGTCTTATTTATCCAAGATTCTTCAATTCGCCTGATACTTCAGAGGAAATTGAAAAAAAACTACTGGAACACGAGATTTTTCAAATATTCTCGAAACTGGCCGTTTGTACCGGTGAAATGTAATTAAAACCACTAGAACGCTTTATTTTTCAAAGATTCTTCATATCGCCTGATATTTAAGAGGAAATTGAGAAAAAACTACTGGAACACGAGATTTTTCATATATTCTCGAAACTGCCCGTTTGTACCAGTGAAATGTAAGTAAAACCACTGCAACGTCTTATTTTTCCAAGATTTTTCATTTCGCCTGATACTTCAGAGGAAATTGAAAAAAAACTACTGGAACACGAGATTTTTCAAATATTCTCGAAACTGGCCGTTTGTACTTGTAAAATGTTAGAAAAACAACTAGAACGCTTTATTTTTCAAAGATTCTTCATATCGCCTGATATTTAAGAGGAAATTGAGAAAAAACTACTGGAACACGAGATTTTTCATATATTCTTGAAACTGCCCGTTTGTACCAGTGAAATGTAAGTAAAACCACTGCAACGTCTTATTTTTCCAAGATTTTTCATTTCGCCTGATACTTCAAAGGAAATTGAAAAAAAACTACTGGAACACGAGATTTTTCAAACACTCTCGATACTGGCCGTTTGTACTTGTGAAATGTAAGTAAAACCACTGGAACGTCTTATTTTTCCAAGATTCTTCATTTTGCCTGATATTTCAGAGGAAATTGAGAAAAAACTACTGGAACACGAGATTTTTCAAATACTCTCGATACTGGCCGTTTGTACCAGTGAAATGTTAGAAAAACCACTAGAACGCTTTATTTTTCAAAGATTCTTCATATCGCCTGATATTTAAGAGGAAATTGAGAAAAAACTACTGGAACACGAGATTTTTCAAATATTCTCGAAACTGCCCGTTTGTACCAGTGAAATGTAAGTAAAACCACTGCAACGTCTTATTTTTCCAAGATTCTTCATTTCGCCTGATATTTCAGAGGAAATTGAAAAAAAACTACTGGAACACGAGATTTTTCAAATATTCTCGAAACTGGGCGTTTGTACCAGTGAAATGTAAGTAAAACCACTGGAACGTCTTATTTATCCAAGATTCTTCAATTCGCCTGATACTTCAGAGGAAATTGAAAAAAAACTACTGGAACACGAGATTTTTCAAATATTCTCGAAACTGGCCGTTTGTACCGGTGAAATGTAATTAAAACCACTAGAACGCTTTATTTTTCAAAGATTCTTCATATCGCCTGATATTTAAGAGGAAATTGAGAAAAAACTACTGGAACACGAGATTTTTCATATATTCTCGAAACTGCCCGTTTGTACCAGTGAAATGTAAGTAAAACCACTGCAACGTCTTATTTTTCCAAGATTTTTCATTTCGCCTGATACTTCAGAGGAAATTGAAAAAAAACTACTGGAACACGAGATTTTTCAAATATTCTCGAAACTGGCCGTTTGTACTTGTAAAATGTAAGTAAAACCACTGGAACGTCTTATTTTTCCAAGATTCTTCATTTTGCCTGATGTTTCAGAGGAAATTGAAAAAAAAACTACTGGAACACGAGATTTTTCAAATATTCTCGAAACTGGCCGTTTGTACTTGTAAAATGTAAGTAAAACCACTGGAACGTCTTATTTTTCCAAGATTCTTCATACCGCCTGATATTTAAGAGGAAATTGAGAAAAAACTACTGGATCACGATATTTTTCAAATATTCTCGAAACTGGCCGTTTGTACAAGGGAAATGTAAGTAAAACCACTGGAACGCTTTATTTTTCAAAGATTCTTCATTTCGACTGATATTTCAGAGGAAATTGAGAAAAAACTACTGGAACACGGGATTTTTCAAATACTCTCGATACTGGCCGTTTGTACCAGTGAAATGTAAGAAAAACCACTAGAACGCTTTATTTTTCAAAGATTCTTCATATCGCCTGATATTTAAGAGGAAATTGAGAAAAAACTACTGGAACACGAGATTTTTCAAATATTCTCGAAACTGCCCGTTTGTACCAGTGAAATGTAAGTAAAACCACTGCAACGTCTTATTTTTCTAAGATTTTTCATTTCGCCTGATATTTCAGAGGAAATTGAAAAAAAACTACTGGAACACGAGATTTTTCAAATATTCTGGAAACTGGCCGTTTGTACTTGTGAAATGTAAGTAAAACCACTGGAACGTCTTATTTTTCCAAGATTCTTCATTTTGCCTGATATTTCAGAGGAAATTGAGAAAAAACTACTGGAACACGAGATTTTTCAAATACTCTCGATACTGGCCGTTTGTACCAGTGAAATGTTAGAAAAACCACTAGAACGCTTTATTTTTCAAAGATTCTTCATATCGCCTGATATTTAAGAGGAAATTGAGAAAAAACTGCTGGAACACGAGATTTTTCAAATATTCTCGAAACTGCCCGTTTGTACCAGTGAAATGTAAGTAAAACCACTGCAATGTCTTATTTTTCCAAGATTCTTCATTTCGCCTGATATTTCAGAGGAAATTGAGAAAAAACTACTGGAACACGAGATTTTTCATATATTCTCGAAACTGCCCGTTTGTACCAGTGAAATGTAAGTAAAACCACTGCAACGTCTTATTTTTCTAAGATTTTTCATTTCGCCTGATATTTCAGAGGAAATTGAGAAAAAACTACTGGAACACGATATTTTTCAAATATGCTCGGTACTGGCCGTTTGTACCAGTGAAATGTAAGGAAAAACACTGGTACGTCTTATTTTTCCAAGATTCTTCATTTCGCCTGATATTTCAGAGGATTTTGAGAAAAAATTGCTGGAACACGAGATTTTTCAATTATTCTCGAAACTGGCCGTTTGTACCAGTGAAATGTAAGTAAAACCACTGGAACGTCTTATATTTCCAAGATTATTCATTTCGCCTGATATTTCAGAGGAAATTGAGAAAAAACTACTGGAACACGAGATTTTTCAAAGGTTCTTCATTTCGCCTGATATTTCGGAGGAAATTGAGAAAAAACTACTGGTACACGAGATTTTTCAAATATTCTCGAAACTGGCCGTTTGTTCCAGTGAAATGTAAGTAAAACCACTGGTACGTCTTAATTGTCGAAAATTCTTCATTTCGCCTGATATTTCAGAGGAAATTGAGAAAAAACTACTAGAACACGAGATTTTTCAAATATTCTGGGTACTGGCCGTTTGTAACAGTGAAATGTGAGGAAAACCACTGGAACGTCTTATATTTCCAAGATTATTCATTTCGCCTGATATTTCAGAGGAAATTGAGAAAAAACTACTGGAACTCGAGATCTTTCAAATACTCTCGATACTGGCCGTTTGTACCAGTGAAATGTAAGTAAAACCACTGGTACGTCTTAATTGTCGAAAATTCTTCATTTCGCCTGATATTTCAGAGGAAATTGAGAAAAAACTACTAGAACACGAGATTTTTCAAATATTCTGGGTACTGGCCGTTTGTAACAGTGAAATGTGAGGAAAACCACTGGAACGTCTTATATTTCCAAGATTATTCATTTCGCCTGATATTTCAGAGGAAATTGAGAAAAAACTACTGGAACTCGAGATCTTTCAAATACTCTCGATACTGGCCGTTTGTACCAGTGAAATGTAAGAAAAACCACGAGAACGCTTTATTTTTCAAAGATTCTTCATATCGCCTGATATTTAAGAGGAAATTGAGAAGAAACTACTGGATCACGAGATTTTTCAAATATTCTCGAAACTGGCCGTTTGTACAAGGGAAATGTAAGTAAAACCACTGGAACGCTTTATTTTTCAAAGATTCTTCATTTCGACTGATATTTCAGAGGAAATTGAGAAAAAACTACTGGAACACGGGATTTTTCAAATACTCTCGATACTGGCCGTTTGTACCAGTGAAATGTAAGAAAAACCACTAGAACGCTTTATTTTTCAAAGATTCTTCATATCGCCTGATACTTCAGAGGAAATTGAAAAAAAACTACTGGAACACGAGATTTTTCAAATATTCTCGAAACTGCCCGTTTGTACCAGTGAAATGTAAGTAAAACCACTGGAACGTCTTATTTTTCCAAGATTCTTCATTTCGCCTGATATTTCAGAGGAAATTGAAAAAAAACTACTGGAACACGAGATTTTTCAAATATTCTCGAAACTGGCCGATTGTACCAGTGAAATGTAAGTAAAACCACTGGAACGTCTTATTTATCCAAGATTCTTCAATTCGCCTGATACTTCAGAGGAAATTGAAAAAAAACTACTGGAACACGAGATTTTTCAAATATTCTCGAAACTGGCCGTTTGTACCGGTGAAATGTAATTCAAACCACTAGAACGCTTTATTTTTCAAAGATTCTTCATATCGCCTGATATTTAAGAGGAAATTGAGAAAAAACTACTGGAACACGAGATTTTTCATATATTCTCGAAACTGCCCGTTTGTACCAGTGAAATGTAAGTAAAACCACTGCAACGTCTTATTTTTCCAAGATTTTTCATTTCGCCTGATACTTCAGAGGAAATTGAAAAAAAACTACTGGAACACGAGATTTTTCAAATATTCTCGAAACTGGCCGTTTGTACTTGTAAAATGTAAGTAAAACCACTGGAACGTCTTATTTTTCCAAGATTCTTCATTTTGCCTGATATTTCAGAGGAAATTGAAAAAAAACTACTGGAACACGAGATTTTTCAAATATTCTCGAAACTGGCCGTTTGTACCAGTGAAATGTTAGAAAAACCACTAGAACGCTTTATTTTTCAAAGATTCTTCATATCGCCTGATATTTAAGAGGAAATTGAGAAAAAACTACTGGAACACGGGATTTTTCAAATACTCTCGAAACTGGCCGTTTGTACAAGTGAAATGTTAGAAAAACCACTAGAACGCTTTATTTTTCAAAGATTCTTCATATCGCCTGATATTTAAGAGGAAATTGAGAAAAAACTACTGGAACACGAGATTTTTCAAATATTCTCGAAACTGCCCGTTTGTACCAGTGAAATGTTAGTAAAACCACTGCAACGTCTTATTTTTCCAAGATTCTTCATTTCGCCTGATATTTCAGAGGAAATTGAAAAAAAACTACTGGAACACGAGATTTTTCAAATACTCTCGATACTGGCCGTTTGTACCAGTGAAATGTTAGAAAAACCACTAGAACGCTTTATTTTTCAAAGATTCTTCATATCGCCTGATACTTCAAAGGAAATTGAAAAAAAACTACTGGAACACGAGATTTTTCAAATATTCTCGAAACTGCCCGTTTGTACCAGTGAAATGTAAGTAAAACCACTGGAACGTCTTATTTTTCCAAGATTCTTCATTTCGCCTGATATTTCAGAGGAAATTGAAAAAAAACTACTGGAACACGAGATTTTTCAAATATTCTCGAAACTGGCCGTTTGTACCAGTGAAATGTAAGTAAAACCACTGGAACGTCTTATTTATCCAAGATTCTTCAATTCGCCTGATACTTCAGAGGAAATTGAAAAAAAACTACTGGAACACGAGATTTTTCAAATATTCTCGAAACTGGCCGTTTGTACCGGTGAAATGTAATTAAAACCACTAGAACGCTTTATTTTTCAAAGATTCTTCATATCGCCTGATATTTAAGAGGAAATTGAGAAAAAACTACTGGAACACGAGATTTTTCATATATTCTCGAAACTGCCCGTTTGTACCAGTGAAATGTAAGTAAAACCACTGCAACGTCTTATTTTTCCAAGATTTTTCATTTCGCCTGATACTTCAGAGGAAATTGAAAAAAAACTACTGGAACACGAGATTTTTCAAATATTCTCGAAACTGGCCGTTTGTACTTGTAAAATGTAAGTAAAACCACTGGAACGTCTTATTTTTCCAAGATTCTTCATTTTGCCTGATATTTCAGAGGAAATTGAAAAAAAACTACTGGAACACGAGATTTTTCAAATATTCTCGAAACTGGTCGTTTGTACCAGTGAAATGTTAGAAAAACCACTAGAACGCTTTATTTTTCAAAGATTCTTCATATCGCCTGATATTTAAGAGGAAATTGAGAAAAAACTACTGGAACACGAGATTTTTCATATATTCTCGAAACTGCCCGTTTGTACCAGTGAAATGTAAGTAAAACCACTGCAACGTCTTATTTTTCCAAGATTTTTCATTTCGCCTGATACTTCAGAGGAAATTGAAAAAAAACTACTGGAACACGAGATTTTTCAAATACTCACGATACTGGCCGTTTGTACTTGTGAAATGTAAGTAAAACCACTGGAACGTCTTATTTTTCCAAGATTCTTCATTTTGCCTGATATTTCAGAGGAAATTGAGAAAAAACTACTGGAACACGAGATTTTTCAAATACTCTCGATACTGGCCGTTTGTACCAGTGAAATGTTAGAAAAACCACTAGAACGCTTTATTTTTCAAAGATTCTTCATATCGCCTGATATTTAAGAGGAAATTGAGAAAAAACTACTGGAACACGAGATTTTTCAAATATTCTGGAAACTGGCCGTTTGTACAAGGGAAATGTAAGTAAAACCACTGCAACGTCTTATTTTTCCAAGATTTTTCATTTCGCCTGATACTTCAGAGGAAATTGAAAAAAAACTACTGGAACACGAGATTTTTCAAATACTCTCGATACTGGCCGTTTGTACTTGTGAAATGTAAGTAAAACCACTGGAACGTCTTATTTTTCCAAGATTCTTCATTTTGCCTGATATTTCAGAGGAAATTGAGAAAAAACTACTGGAACACGAGATTTTTCAAATACTCTCGATACTGGCCGTTTGTACCAGTGAAATGTTAGAAAAACCACTAGAACGCTTTATTTTTCAAAGATTCTTCATTTCGCCTGATATTTCAGAGGAAATTGAAAAAAAACTACTGGAACACGAGATTTTTCAAATATTCTGGAAACTGGCCGTTTGTACTTGTGAAATGTAAGTAAAACCACTGCAACGTCTTATTTTTCCAAGATTCTTCATTTTGCCTGATATTTCAGAGGAAATTGAGAAAAAACTACTGGAACACGAGATTTTTCAAATATTCTCGAAACTGCCCGTTTGTACCAGTGAAATGTAAGTAAAACCACTGCAACGTCTTATTTTTCTAAGATTTTTCATTTCGCCTGATATTTCAGAGGAAATTGAAAAAAAACTACTGGAACACGAGATTTTTCAAATATTCTGGAAACTGGCCGTTTGTACTTGTGAAATGTAAGTAAAACCACTGGAACGTCTTATTTTTCCAAGATTCTTCATTTTGCCTGATATTTCAGAGGAAATTGAGAAAAAACTACTGGAACACGAGATTTTTCAAATACTCTCGATACTGGCCGTTTGTACCAGTGAAATGTTAGAAAAACCACTAGAACGCTTTATTTTTCAAAGATTCTTCATATCGCCTGATATTTAAGAGGAAATTGAGAAAAAACTACTGGAACACGAGATTTTTCAAATATTCTCGAAACTGCCCGTTTGTACCAGTGAAATGTAAGTAAAACCACTGCAACGTCTTATTTTTCCAAGATTCTTCATTTCGCCTGATATTTCAGAGGAAATTGAAAAAAAACTACTGGAACACGAGATTTTTCAAATATTCTCGAAACTGGCCGTTTGTACCAGTGAAATGTAAGTAAAACCACTGGAACGTCTTATTTATCCAAGATTCTTCAATTCGCCTGATACTTCAGAGGAAATTGAAAAAAAACTACTGGAACACGAGATTTTTCAAATATTCTCGAAACTGTCCGTTTGTACCGGTGAAATGTAATTAAAACCACTAGAACGCTTTATTTTTCAAAGATTCTTCATATCGCCTGTAATTTAAGAGGAAATTGAGAAAAAACTACTGGAACACGAGATTTTTCATATATTCTCGATACTGGCCTTTTGTACCAGTGAAATGTTAGAAAAACCACTAGAACGCTTTATTTTTCAAAGATTCTTCATATCGCCTGATACTTCAGAGGAAATTGAAAAAAAAACTACTGGAACACGAGATTTTTCAAATATTCTCGAAACTGCCCGTTTGTACCAGTGAAATGTAAGTAAAACCACTGCAACGTCTTATTTTTCCAAGATTCTTCATTTCGCCTGATATTTCAGAGGAAATTGAAAAAAAACTACTGGAACACGAGATTTTTCAAATATTCTCGAAACTGGCCGTTTGTACCAGTGAAATGTAAGTAAAACCACTGGAACGTCTTATTTATCCAAGATTCTTCAATTCGCCTGATACTTCAGAGGAAATTGAAAAAAAACTACTGGAACACGAGATTTTTCAAATATTCTCGAAACTGGCCGTTTGTACCGGTGAAATGTAATTAAAACCACTAGAACGCTTTATTTTTCAAAGATTCTTCATTTCGCCTGATATTTCAGAGGAAATTGAAAAAAAACTACTGGAACACGAGATTTTTCAAATATTCTCGAAACTGGCCGTTTGTACCAGTGAAATGTAAGTAAAACCACTGGAACGTCTTATTTTTCCAAGATTCTTCATTTTGCCTGATATTTCAGAGGAAATTGAGAAAAAACTACTGGAACACGAGATTTTTCAAATACTCTCGATACTGGCCGTTTGTACCAGTGAAATGTTAGAAAAACCACTAGAACGCTTTATTTTTCAAAGATTCTTCATATCGCCTGATATTTAAGAGGAAATTGAGAAAAAACTACTGGAACACGAGATTTTTCAAATATTCTCGAAACTGCCCGTTTGTACCAGTGAAATGTAAGTAAAACCACTAGAACGCTTTATTTTTCAAAGATTCTTCATATCGCCTGATATTTAAGAGGAAATTGAGAAAAAACTACTGGAACACGAGATTTTTCATATATTCTCGAAACTGCCCGTTTGTACCAGTGAAATGTAAGTAAAACCACTGGAACGTCTTATTTTTCCAAGATTCTTCATTTTGCCTGATATTTCAGAGGAAATTGAGAAAAAACTACTGGAACACGAGATTTTTCAAATACTCTCGATACTGGCCGTTTGTACCAGTGAAATGTTAGAAAAACCACTAGAACGCTTTATTTTTCAAAGATTCTTCATATCGCCTGATATTTAAGAGGAAATTGAGAAAAAACTACTGGAACACGAGATTTTTCAAATACTCTCGATACTGGCCGTTTGTACCAGTGAAATGTTAGAAAAACCACTAGAACGCTTTATTTTTCAAAGATTCTTCATATCGCCTGATATTTAAGAGGAAATTGAGAAAAAACTACTGGAACACGAGATTTTTCATATATTCTCGAAACTGCCCGTTTGTACCAGTGAAATGTAAGTAAAACCACTGCAACGTCTTATTTTTCCAAGATTTTTCATTTCGCCTGATACTTCAGAGGAAATTGAAAAAAAACTACTGGAACACGAGATTTTTCAAATATTCTCGAAACTGGCCGTTTGTACTTGTAAAATGTAAGTAAAACCACTGGAACGTCTTATTTTTCCAAGATTCTTCATTTTGCCTGATATTTCAGAGGAAATTGAAAAAAAACTACTGGAACACGAGATTTTTCAAATATTCTCGAAACTGGTCGTTTGTACCAGTGAAATGTTAGAAAAACCACTAGAACGCTTTATTTTTCAAAGATTCTTCATATCGCCTGATATTTAAGAGGAAATTGAGAAAAAACTACTGGAACACGAGATTTTTCATATATTCTCGAAACTGCCCGTTTGTACCAGTGAAATGTAAGTAAAACCACTGCAACGTCTTATTTTTCCAAGATTTTTCATTTCGCCTGATACTTCAGAGGAAATTGAAAAAAAACTACTGGAACACGAGATTTTTCAAATACTCACGATACTGGCCGTTTGTACTTGTGAAATGTAAGTAAAACCACTGGAACGTCTTATTTTTCCAAGATTCTTCATTTTGCCTGATATTTCAGAGGAAATTGAGAAAAAACTACTGGAACACGAGATTTTTCAAATACTCTCGATACTGGCCGTTTGTACCAGTGAAATGTTAGAAAAACCACTAGAACGCTTTATTTTTCAAAGATTCTTCATATCGCCTGATATTTAAGAGGAAATTGAGAAAAAACTACTGGAACACGAGATTTTTCAAATATTCTGGAAACTGGCCGTTTGTACAAGGGAAATGTAAGTAAAACCACTGCAACGTCTTATTTTTCCAAGATTTTTCATTTCGCCTGATACTTCAGAGGAAATTGAAAAAAAACTACTGGAACACGAGATTTTTCAAATACTCTCGATACTGGCCGTTTGTACTTGTGAAATGTAAGTAAAACCACTGGAACGTCTTATTTTTCCAAGATTCTTCATTTTGCCTGATATTTCAGAGGAAATTGAGAAAAAACTACTGGAACACGAGATTTTTCAAATACTCTCGATACTGGCCGTTTGTACCAGTGAAATGTTAGAAAAACCACTAGAACGCTTTATTTTTCAAAGATTCTTCATTTCGCCTGATATTTCAGAGGAAATTGAAAAAAAACTACTGGAACACGAGATTTTTCAAATATTCTGGAAACTGGCCGTTTGTACTTGTGAAATGTAAGTAAAACCACTGCAACGTCTTATTTTTCCAAGATTCTTCATTTTGCCTGATATTTCAGAGGAAATTGAGAAAAAACTACTGGAACACGAGATTTTTCAAATATTCTCGAAACTGCCCGTTTGTACCAGTGAAATGTAAGTAAAACCACTGCAACGTCTTATTTTTCTAAGATTTTTCATTTCGCCTGATATTTCAGAGGAAATTGAAAAAAAACTACTGGAACACGAGATTTTTCAAATATTCTGGAAACTGGCCGTTTGTACTTGTGAAATGTAAGTAAAACCACTGGAACGTCTTATTTTTCCAAGATTCTTCATTTTGCCTGATATTTCAGAGGAAATTGAGAAAAAACTACTGGAACACGAGATTTTTCAAATACTCTCGATACTGGCCGTTTGTACCAGTGAAATGTTAGAAAAACCACTAGAACGCTTTATTTTTCAAAGATTCTTCATATCGCCTGATATTTAAGAGGAAATTGAGAAAAAACTACTGGAACACGAGATTTTTCAAATATTCTCGAAACTGCCCGTTTGTACCAGTGAAATGTAAGTAAAACCACTGCAACGTCTTATTTTTCCAAGATTCTTCATTTCGCCTGATATTTCAGAGGAAATTGAAAAAAAACTACTGGAACACGAGATTTTTCAAATATTCTCGAAACTGGCCGTTTGTACCAGTGAAATGTAAGTAAAACCACTGGAACGTCTTATTTATCCAAGATTCTTCAATTCGCCTGATACTTCAGAGGAAATTGAAAAAAAACTACTGGAACACGAGATTTTTCAAATATTCTCGAAACTGGCCGTTTGTACCGGTGAAATGTAATTAAAACCACTAGAACGCTTTATTTTTCAAAGATTCTTCATATCGCCTGTAATTTAAGAGGAAATTGAGAAAAAACTACTGGAACACGAGATTTTTCATATATTCTCGATACTGGCCTTTTGTACCAGTGAAATGTTAGAAAAACCACTAGAACGCTTTATTTTTCAAAGATTCTTCATATCGCCTGATACTTCAGAGGAAATTGAAAAAAAAACTACTGGAACACGAGATTTTTCAAATATTCTCGAAACTGCCCGTTTGTACCAGTGAAATGTAAGTAAAACCACTGCAACGTCTTATTTTTCCAAGATTCTTCATTTCGCCTGATATTTCAGAGGAAATTGAAAAAAAACTACTGGAACACGAGATTTTTCAAATATTCTCGAAACTGGCCGTTTGTACCAGTGAAATGTAAGTAAAACCACTGGAACGTCTTATTTATCCAAGATTCTTCAATTCGCCTGATACTTCAGAGGAAATTGAAAAAAAACTACTGGAACACGAGATTTTTCAAATATTCTCGAAACTGGCCGTTTGTACCGGTGAAATGTAATTAAAACCACTAGAACGCTTTATTTTTCAAAGATTCTTCATTTCGCCTGATATTTCAGAGGAAATTGAAAAAAAACTACTGGAACACGAGATTTTTCAAATATTCTCGAAACTGGCCGTTTGTACCAGTGAAATGTAAGTAAAACCACTGGAAGGTCTTATTTATCCAAGATTCTTCAATTCGCCTGATACTTCAGAGGAAATTGAAAAAAAACTACTGGAACACAAGATTTTTCAAATATTCTCGAAACTGGCCGTTTGTACCGGTGAAATGTAATTAAAACCACTAGAACGCTTTATTTTTCAAAGATTCTTCATATCGCCTGATATTTAAGAGGAAATTGAGAAAAAACTACTGGAACACGAGATTTTTCATATATTCTCGAAACTGCCCGTTTGTACCAGTGAAATGTAAGTAAAACCACTGCAACGTCTTATTTTTCCAAGATTTTTCATTTCGCCTGATACTTCAGAGGAAATTGAAAAAAAACTACTGGAACACGAGATTTTTCAAATATTCTCGAAACTGGCCGTTTGTACTTGTAAAATGTTAGAAAAACCACTAGAACGCTTTATTTTTCAAAGATTCTTCATATCGCCTGATATTTAAGAGGAAATTGAGAAAAAACAACTGGAACACGAGATTTTTCATATATTCTCGAAACTGGCCGTTTGTACCAGTGAAATGTAAGTAAAACCACTGGAACGTCTTATTTATCCAAGATTCTTCAATTCGCCTGATACTTCAGAGGAAATTGAAAAAAAACTACTGGAACACGAGATTTTTCAAATATTCTCGAAACTGGCCGTTTGTACCGGTGAAATGTAATTAAAACCACTAGAACGCTTTATTTTTCAAAGATTCTTCATATCGCCTGATATTTAAGAGGAAATTGAGAAAAAACTACTGGAACACGAGATTTTTCATATATTCTCGAAACTGCCCGTTTGTACCAGTGAAATGTAAGTAAAACCACTGCAACGTCTTATTTTTCCAAGATTTTTCATTTCGCCTGATACTTCAGAGGAAATTGAAAAAAAACTACTGGAACACGAGATTTTTCAAATATTCTCGAAACTGGCCGTTTGTACTTGTAAAATGTAAGTAAAACCACTGGAACGTCTTATTTTTCCAAGATTCTTCATTTTGCCTGATATTTCAGAGGAAATTGAAAAAAAACTACTGGAACACGAGATTTTTCAAATATTCTCGAAACTGGCCGTTTGTACCAGTGAAATGTTAGAAAAACCACTAGAACGCTTTATTTTTCAAAGATTCTTCATATCGCCTGATATTTAAGAGGAAATTGAGAAAAAACTACTGGAACACGAGATTTTTCATATATTCTCGAAACTGCCCGTTTGTACCAGTGAAATGTAAGTAAAACCACTGCAACGTCTTATTTTTCCAAGATTTTTCATTTCGCCTGATACTTCAGAGGAAATTGAAAAAAAACTACTGGAACACGAGATTTTTCAAATACTCACGATACTGGCCGTTTGTACTTGTGAAATGTAAGTAAAACCACTGGAACGTCTTATTTTTCCAAGATTCTTCATTTTGCCTGATATTTCAGAGGAAATTGAGAAAAAACTACTGGAACACGAGATTTTTCAAATACTCTCGATACTGGCCGTTTGTACCAGTGAAATGTTAGAAAAACCACTAGAACGCTTTATTTTTCAAAGATTCTTCATATCGCCTGATATTTAAGAGGAAATTGAGAAAAAACTACTGGAACACGAGATTTTTCAAATATTCTGGAAACTGGCCGTTTGTACAAGGGAAATGTAAGTAAAACCACTGCAACGTCTTATTTTTCCAAGATTTTTCATTTCGCCTGATACTTCAGAGGAAATTGAAAAAAAACTACTGGAACACGAGATTTTTCAAATACTCTCGATACTGGCCGTTTGTACTTGTGAAATGTAAGTAAAACCACTGGAACGTCTTATTTATCCAAGATTCTTCAATTCGCCTGATACTTCAGAGGAAATTGAAAAAAAACTA
This sequence comes from Anthrax anthrax, assembly GCA_963971155.1. Taxonomy (NCBI): domain Eukaryota; kingdom Metazoa; phylum Arthropoda; class Insecta; order Diptera; family Bombyliidae; genus Anthrax; species Anthrax anthrax. Next base: position 2,561 of record CAXAQU010000055.1, on the reverse strand, counting down.
CTGGAACACGAGATTTTCAAATATTCTCGAAACTGGCCGTTTGTACCGGTGAAATGTAAGTAAAACCACTGGAACGTCTTATTTATCCAAGATTCTTCAATTCGCCTGATACTTCAGAGGAAATTGAAAAAAAACTACTGGAACACGAGATTTTTCAAATATTCTCGAAACTGGCCGTTTGTACCGGTGAAATGTAATTAAAACCACTAGAACGCTTTATTTTTCAAAGATTCTTCATATCGCCTGTAATTTAAGAGGAAATTGAGAAAAAACTACTGGAACACGAGATTTTTCATATATTCTCGATACTGGCCTTTTGTACCAGTGAAATGTTAGAAAAACCACTTAGAACGCTTTATTTTTCAAAGATTCTTCATATCGCCTGATACTTCAGAGGAAATTGAAAAAAAAACTACTGGAACACGAGATTTTTCAAATATTCTCGAAACTGCCCGTTTGTACCAGTGAAATGTAAGTAAAACCACTGCAACGTCTTATTTTTCCAAGATTCTTCATTTCGCCTGATATTTCAGAGGAAATTGAAAAAAAACTACTGGAACACGAGATTTTTCAAATATTCTCGAAACTTGCCGTTTGTACCAGTGAAATGTAAGTAAAACCACTGGAACGTCTTATTTATCCAAGATTCTTCAATTCGCCTGATACTTCAGAGGAAATTGAAAAAAAACTACTGGAACACGAGATTTTTCAAATATTCTCGAAACTGGCCGTTTGTACCGGTGAAATGTAATTAAAACCACTAGAACGCTTTATTTTTCAAAGATTCTTCATTTCGCCTGATATTTCAGAGGAAATTGAAAAAAACTACTGGAACACGAGATTTTTCAAATATTCTCGAAACTGGCCGTTTGTACCAGTGAAATGTAAGTAAAACCACTGGAAGGTCTTATTTATCCAAGATTCTTCAATTCGCCTGATACTTCAGAGGAAATTGAAAAAAAACTACTGGAACACAAGATTTTTCAAATATTCTCGAAACTGGCCGTTTGTACCGGTGAAATGTAATTAAAACCACTAGAACGCTTTATTTTTCAAAGATTCTTCATATCGCCTGATATTTAAGAGGAAATTGAGAAAAAACTACTGGAACACGAGATTTTTCATATATTCTCGAAACTGCCCGTTTGTACCAGTGAAATGTAAGTAAAACCACTGCAACGTCTTATTTTTCCAAGATTTTTCATTTCGCCTGATACTTCAGAGGAAATTGAAAAAAAACTACTGGAACACGAGATTTTTCAAATATTCTCGAAACTGGCCGTTTGTACTTGTAAAATGTTAGAAAAACCACTAGAACGCTTTATTTTTCAAAGATTCTTCATATCGCCTGATATTTAAGAGGAAATTGAGAAAAAACAACTGGAACACGAGATTTTTCATATATTCTCGAAACTGCCCGTTTGTACCAGTGAAATGTAAGTAAAACCACTGCAACGTCTTATTTTTCCAAGATTTTTCATTTCGCCTGATACTTCAGAGGAAATTGAAAAAAAACTACTGGAACACGAGATTTTTCAAATATTCTCGATACTGGCCGTTTGTACTTGTGAAATGTAAGTAAGACCACTGGAACGTCTTATTTTTCCAAGATTCTTCATTTTGCCTGATATTTCAGAGGAAATTGAGAAAAAACTACTGGAACACGAGATTTTTCAAATACTCTCGATACTGGCCGTTTGTACCAGTGAAATGTTAGAAAAACCACTAGAACGCTTTATTTTTCAAAGATTCTTCATATCGCCTGATATTTAAGAGGAAATTGAGAAAAAACTACTGGAACACGAGATTTTTCAAATATTCTCGAAACTGCCCGTTTGTACCAGTGAAATGTAAGTAAAACCACTGCAACGTCTTATTTTTCCAAGATTCTTCATTTCGCCCTGATATTTCAGAGGAAATTGAAAAAAAACTACTGGAACACGAGATTTTTTCAAATATTCTCGAAACTGGCCGTTTGTACCAGTGAAATGTAAGTAAAACCACTGGAACGTCTTATTTATCCAAGATTCTTCAATTCGCCTGATACTTCAGAGGAAATTGAAAAAAAACTACTGGAACACGAGATTTTTCAAATATTCTCGAAACTGGCCGTTTGTACTTGTAAAATGTAAGTAAAACCACTGGAACGTCTTATTTTTCCAAGATTCTTCATATCGCCTGATATTTAAGAGGAAATTGAGAAAAAACTACTGGATCACGAGATTTTTCAATATTCTCGAAACTGGCCGTTTGTACAAGGGAAATGTAAGTAAAACCACTGGAACGCTTTATTTTTCAAAGATTCTTCATTTCGACTGATATTTCAGAGGAAATTGAGAAAAAACTACTGGAACACGGGATTTTTCAAATACTCTCGATACTGGCCGTTTGTACCAGTGAAATGTAAGAAAAACCACTAGAACGCTTTATTTTTCAAAGATTCTTCATATCGCCTGATATTTAAGAGGAAATTGAGAAAAAACTACTGGAACACGAGATTTTTCAAATATTCTCGAAACTGCCCGTTTGTACCAGTGAAATGTAAGTAAAACCACTGCAAC
>CAXAQU010000054.1:22500-32597 GCA_963971155.1 Anthrax anthrax | reverse complement strand
AAAAGCATGGACTGCAATATGCGTTCGAAATGTCGATGTTCATGTGTCCTGCAGTTCACACGATGACGCACAGTTTGCTGCGTTCTTCATCGACCCATGAGCCAAGTGATCCTCCGCTTAGAGTAAATCATTTTTTATTTTAATTTATATGCTTTATCAATATATATTTTATTTTTTATATGTTGCGAATGTCTTAAAGATATATACATACATATGTATATATATACCTTATTAACTTAGAGTCCGAACATAAACGTACATAAAATATAATAAATATATTTAAATGTCCACGAAAATTATACGAAAATTAAAATAAAATTTTCATGTACAATTTTCTGTTTATATTTAAAAAGACTCTATCAGTTTTAAGTACAACATTAGCGTATTATGAAACTATGTAAGGATATATACACCTTTTGATATACATACATATATTATATATTATTATCAATGTGTATACCCTTATTTCAACACAAATTTCATATACGCTTATCCAAATTTTTTTATTTTTAATTTATAAAAATTTATAATAATATAATGCAATATTATTTATCAAAGGCAAGAATAACATAAATATACAATAGTATATAATGTACTTTTATAAGCCATATTTCATATAAATAAATTAAATGAAAAATATACGAATAAAAATCAAATTTTTTATTCAAGTATTAAAAGCCTATTACAATATATCCTATATTTAGTATATATGTACCTTGCCATAATATTATATTTCATTTTTGGAAAGAATCAATAATGATCCTTCCGCAGGTTCACCTACGGAAACCTTGTTACGACTTTTACTTCCTCTAAATAATCAAGTTCGGTCAACTTTTGCGAAACAACCATAACACATTAAAATGCGTCACAGTGATCACGTCCGGAGACCTCACTAAATAATTCAATCGGTAGTAGCGACGGGCGGTGTGTACAAAGGGCAGGGACGTAATCAATGCGAGTTAATGACTCGCACTTACTGGGAATTCCAGGTTCATGTGAACAGTTTCAGTTCACAATCCCAAGCATGAAAGTGATTCAGCGGTTTACCCGGACCTTTCGGTCTAGGAAATACACGTTGATACTTTCATTGTAGCGCGCGTGCAGCCCAGGACATCTAAGGGCATCACAGACCTGTTATTGCTCAATCTCATTATTGCTAGACGCAATTTGTCCATTTAAGAAGCTAGTGTCCGTATTAATGGGACAAACAAACAGGTACGACTCCACCTTACATAAAACACATTCAAATACTCATTACATTTTACTGTAACTTATATATGAAGGCTATATAAGGCTTCACAATCATAATCCTGAAAGCATCTATTTAATATATTTGAGTCTCGTTCGTTATCGGAATTAACCAGACAAATCACTCCACGAACTAAGAACGGCCATGCACCACCACCCATAGATTCGAGAAAGAGCTATCAATCTGTCTTACTCATTTATGTTCGGACCTGGTAAGTTTTCCCGTGTTGAGTCAAATTAAGCCGCAGGCTCCACTCCTGGTGGTGCCCTTCCGTCAATTCCTTTAAGTTTCAGCTTTGCAACCATACTTCCCCCGGAGCCCAAAAGCTTTGGTTTCCCGGGAAGCGACTGAGAAAGCCATAAAAGTAGCTACACCCAATTGCTAGCTGGCATCGTTTATGGTTAGAACTAGGGCGGTATCTGATCGCCTTCGAACCTCTAACTTTCGTTCTTGATTAATGAAAACATCTTTGGCAAATGCTTTCGCTTAAGTTAGTCTTACGACGGTCCAAGAATTTCACCTCTCGCGTCGTAATACTAATGCCCCCAACTGCTTCTATTAATCATTACCTCTTGATCTAAAAACCAATGAAAGTAGAACAGAGGTCTTATTCCATTATTCCATGCACAAAATATTCAGGCAATTTGAGCCTGCTTTAAGCACTCTAATTTGTTCAAAGTAATTGTACCGGCCCACAACAACACTCGGTAAAGAGCACTGAAGCAGGTTTAAATAGGAGTTATATATAAAAATTCATATGAATAAATATATATTGAACTCCACCGGTAATACGCTCTCATACAAAAGGTAATGTACAGACCAATATATTAGGTGTACTACCCGTATGGAGCACAAATTCAACTACGAACGTTTTAACCGCAACAACTTTAATATACGCTATTGGAGCTGGAATTACCGCGGCTGCTGGCACCAGACTTGCCCTCCAATAGGTCCTTGTTAAAGGATTTAAAGTGTACTCATTCCAATTACAGGGCCTCGGATATGAGTCCTGTATTGTTATTTTTCGTCACTACCTCCCCGTGCTGGGAGTGGGTAATTTACGCGCCTGCTGCCTTCCTTAGATGTGGTAGCCGTTTCTCAGGCTCCCTCTCCGGAATCGAACCCTGATTCCCCGTTACCCGTTGCAACCATGGTAGTCCAAGATACTACCATCAATAGTTGATAGGGCAGACATTTGAAAGATCTGTCGTCGGTACTAGACCGTACGATCTGCAAATTATCTAGAGTTCAACCATAATAACGATACCTAATGGTATCGCTTGGTTTTAGCCTAATAAAAGCACACGTTCCAAAGGTTCGTGTTTACATTGCATGTATTAGCTCTAGAATTACCACAGTTATCCAAGTAACTGTTAACGATCTAAGGAACCATAACTGATATAATGAGCCTTTTGCGGTTTCACTGTAATTTCGTGTGTACTTAGACATGCATGGCTTAATCTTTGAGACAAGCATATAACTACTGGCAGGATCAACCAGAATTATATTTTAAAATATTTTATAAGAACTATCTAGATAATACATTTTTTAATTAATGCATTTGAATCTAGTAGTATCTGATACATATTCATGTATATATATATATATAAAGGACAAATATGAATTTTAATCATATATCCTCATATATACATATTTTATACGTTTTCTTTCATTTATTAAGCATTTTATTATATTATTATATATAATAGCCTTTCGACTATTTTATTATATTATATATGTATTTTAAAAAAATTTTAAAACAAATTGCATATTAATTTATATTATTAGTAGCCATATATGAAATTTACAAGAATTGAATATAAATACTCAATTCTGAATTATTCATGGCTTCACCTGGTATTAGACACAAATACCTACATTAAGGTATTAAATGTCATTATAATAATATTTAGACGAACTATGAATACCATACCCTAATGGTACCATAAACGGCTATATATATTTTTAACGGTTGACATATACCTTTGACATATGTCAATATTGGTGTGTACAATTGGTACAGCACCAAACATGTATATGTTTGACAAAACCGAAATGCTCAGAAACTGTAAAAATTTGTTCATTTATATGAACTTTTTTTTTATTAATACATTTATATTAAAATAAATGTTATTAATTATTAATACTAATCAGTTTGACTAATAATGCATAATAATTTATTTAATTAATTAAATTTTTTTCGAATTATTAATACTTTTTTTAAAAAATATCTTCTAGCCGAGTATACATAACCCGATGGTACCATAAACGGCTATATATATTTTTAACGGTTGACATATACCTTTGACATATGTCAATATTGGTGTGTACAATTGGTACAGCACCAAACATGTATATGTTTGACAAAACCGAAATGCTCAGAAACTGTAAAAATTTGTTCATTTATATGAACTTTTTTTTTATTAATACATTTATATTAAAATAAATGTTATTAATTATTAATACTAATCAGTTTGACTAATAATGCATAATAATTTATTTAATTAATTAAATTTTTTTCGAATTATTAATACTTTTTTTAAAAAATATCTTCTAGCCGAGTATACATAACCCGATGGTACCATAAACGGCTATATATATTTTTAACGGTTGACATATACCTTTGACATATGTCAATATTGGTGTGTACAATTGGTACAGCACCAAACATGTATATGTTTGACAAAACCGAAATGCTCAGAAACTGTAAAAATTTGTTCATTTATATGAACTTTTTTTTTATTAATACATTTATATTAAAATAAATGTTATTAATTATTATTACTAATTAGTTTGACTAATAAAGCATAATAATTTATTTAATTAATTAAATTTTTTTCGAATTATTAATATTTTTTTAAAAAAATATCTTCTAGCCGAGTATACATAACCCGATGGTACCATAAACGCCTATATATATTTTTAGCGGTCGACACTATCTTTGACATATGTCAATATTGGTGTGTACAATTGATATAGCACCAATCATGTATATGCCGAAATGATCAGAAATTGTAAAAATTTGTTCATTTATACATTTATAATAAAATAAATGTTATTAATTATTATTACTAATCAATTTGACTCATAAAGCATATTAACTTGTTTAATTAATTCAATTTTTTTCTAATTATAAACTTTTTTTTAAAAAAAATATGTTTTAGCCGAATATACATAACTCACTCACTCACTCACTCATTTACTCACATTAATCACTTGATTAATTAAATTAATTTTTTTGTATTTACGTTTGAAGTATTAATATGAAGTATGAATTTATTATATACATACTATATGTACTACTATTTAATTATAATAATATATTTTTTATAATATATATAAGCGGATAAATCTCTTTGAGGTATTATATAGTATGTATGATTTTAAATTATTATTAAAATTTTTCAAAAAATTTTTTTAGATAATTTATGCTTTTTATTACTTACTTACTTTCTTTCTTTCTTTCTTGATAAATATATATATATATATCTATATATAAAGTACATGTCATACATAGGTTTTAGGAAACCGAAATGCTCAGAAACTGTAAAAATTTGTTCATTTATATGAAAAATTTTTTTATTAATACATTTATAATAAAATAAATGTTATTAATTATTATTACTAATCAGTTTGACTCATAAAGCATATTCATTTGATTAATTAATTCAATTTTTTTTAAATTATTAACATTTTTTAAAAATGGAAGAGCCGACATCAAAAAAATATATGGAGAAATATCATCATGTACTTTTCAGGTATAAATTTATTATATACCATCAGTTTGACTAATAAAACATAATAACTTATTTAATTAATTAAATTTTTTTCGAATTATTAATATTTTTTTAAAAAAATATCTTCTAGCCGAGTATACATAACCCGATGGTACCATAAACGCCTATATATATTTTTAGCGGTCGACACTATCTTTGACATATGTCAATATTGGTGTGTACAATTGATATAGCACCAATCATGTATATGCCGAAATGATCAGAAATTGTAAAAATTTGTTCATTTATACATTTATAATAAAATAAATGTTATTAATTATTATTACTAATCAGTTTGACTCATAAAGCATATTCATTTGGTTAATTAATTCAATTTTTTTTAAAATTATTAACATTTTTTAAAAATGGAAGAGCCGACATCAAAAAAATATATGGAGAAATATCATCATGTACTTTTCAGGTATAAATTTATTATATACCATTTAACCATAATAATATACTTTTTATAATATACATATATAAGCCGATACCTATCTTTGAGGTATGGCTTGTGTGTACATACATATACACCCATATTTCGCTATACGGCCGCTCTTTAAAAGGCATTTCGGTATAATGGCCCTCTTCAATTAAGGCACGTTAGAACGTTTCGCTATAACGGCATAAAGCGACTGGTTTAGACTTGTCTGTGTCTGTGAGTGTGTTTTATGTACATATTTATTACTGATTGTTACACATTAACTGAAAAAAGTGGAAACAATTAGGGACCTTTTTGGTACGTAAGTACGTATATGTATGTACAAATTAAAAATTAGCGAAAAATAATGACGAAAGTGATTTGCAGGTTACCAGGTTGTAGGTTTGCAGGCTAGTCGTCTTCATATTAAAGCCATTTTTAAAAAAATTATGTATGTGCATACATAATATATGTATATTTTGTTTTTTTTTTATATCGACGGAATTTTAAAATATATAATTTTATATACACATATGTATATATAATATATTTTTATCTATCTTTTTATATGTATATATAGTGATAATATATACACTTATTAATATATTTAATATCTTGTTAAAACAATATATAATAATAATAATAATATTGCTTTAACAAAATTTTAATAGAATCTGAGGCCAAACGAACGATATATATATATATATGTATACTATATCGTATATAGTACATATAATAAAATCGATCTTTTTGACCTCTTCATCATATTATTGGATAAATTCAAATTAATATCTCGAATCATCAAGCAAAGGATGAGCTTCAGTGGATCGCAGTATGGCAGCTGCTCTACCACTTACAACACCTTGCCCGTTACCAAAGTCGTTTACAATTGATTCTAGGCATTGACATCGTATTTAATAAAATTTAGTCAAATTAACTAGCTTTTTGTATAGGCGCTATTAATACATCCCATACTAGCTATGTTAAATAACACATTGGCTTCATTTTATTTATCTCTTATAATTTTTACATTATAAGCTCTAAATGGTTTATTGCCATACAATTCAATTACCCCATTACTATTATTACAGTCCAGCTCGGATACGACCTTAGAGGCGTTCAGGCATAATCCAACGGACGTAGCATCATACCACTATTCGCTCGAATAAGTATTGTGCCATAGGTCCGTACCTGCGGTTCCTCTCGTACTACGCAGGAATGCTGTCGTAATAACATATTATCATCAGGAGGATAAAACTAACCTGTCTCACGACGGTCTAAACCCAGCTCACGTTCCCTTGCATGGGTGAACAATCCAACGCTTGGTGAATTTTGCTTCACAATGATAGGAAGAGCCGACATCGAAGGATCAAAAAGCGACGTCGCTATGAACGCTTGGCCGCCACAAGCCAGTTATCCCTATGGTAACTTTTCTGACACCTCTTGTTAAAAACTCTTTAAACCAAAAGGATCGATAGGCCGAGCTTTTGCTGTCTCTGTGTGTACTGAACACCGAGATCAAGTCAGCATTTGCCCTTTTGCTCTATGTGTGGTTTCTGTCCGCACTGAGCTGGCCTTGGGACACCTCCGTTATTATTTGAGAGATGTACCGCCCCAGTCAAACTCCCTACCTGGCAATGTCCTTGAATTGGATCATACCAGAGTGTAAGAGTTATAACAAATTCAATTTACTTTAATGAATGCATATATAAATCCACAATAAAGTGAATATAATATACATCATTATTTCATTGAAATTTGTTGGTTTATATAACAAACTCTAAATACTTTGATCAAGAAGCTTGAATCAAAACAAAATACCATAAAATATATAAAATATATCCGTATAATGGCTATGTTAATGATGCATGTTCCATTTTATCAAGTAAGTAAGGAAACAATAAGAGTAGTGGTATTTCATTGTTGACATATAGCCTAAACTATATATCTCCCACTTATGCTACACCTCTTATGTCTCCTTACACTGCCAGACTAGAGTCAAGCTCAACAGGGTCTTCTTTCCCCGCTAATTTTTCCAAGCCCGTTCCCTTGGCTGTGGTTTCGCTAGATAGTAGATAGGGACAGTAGGAATCTCGTTAATCCATTCATGCGCGTCACTAATTAGATGACGAGGCATTTGGCTACCTTAAGAGAGTCATAGTTACTCCCGCCGTTTACCCGCGCTTACTTGAATTTCTTCACTTTGACATTCAGAGCACTGGGCAGAAATCACATTGTGTCAACACCCGTTAGGGCCATCACAATGCTTTGTTTTAATTAGACAGTCGGATTCCCCAAGTCCGTGCCAGTTCTGAATTGATTGTTAATTGATAGCCGTTATAAATTTAATAGAAATTTAAAAAATTTCTATAAATTATTAGCAAGAATGTTCCACAATTGGTTACGTAAACTTCTATCCGGGGAACAGATAAAATATAATTTTTAATAAAAAAATTATATATATATCCTATTTACCCAGAACGAGTACATAAACCATATTATTGTTTCCCAATCAAGCCCGACTATCTCAATCTTCAGAGCCAATCCTTATCCCGAAGTTACGGATCTAATTTGCCGACTTCCCTTACCTACATTATTCTATCGACTAGAGACTCTTCACCTTGGAGACCAGCTGCGGATATCGGTACGGCCTGTTGAGAAGTTTGCGTGACCCTACCATAGATTTTCAAGGTCCGAGGAGAAAATATCGACACAGCAGTAAATGCCATGCTCTTCTAGTCCATCTACCATATCTCTCTTCGAAAGACTTCCATGGTAGTACGACTATAAAACAGAAAAGAAAACTCTTTCGATATCTCTCGACGGCTTCTCTATGGTTGTTTCTGTTACCAGGATGAGCATAAAAGCCCATATTTAATAACAAACGTATACTCAACAGGTTACGGAATTGGAACCGTATTCCCTTTCGCTCATATAAATTTATAAGTGTATTTATATTATATTATTATATATATAACTTATACAATTTTCGGCTTTCGCCTTGAACTTAGGACCGACTAACTCGTGATCAACCACTGTTCACACGAAACCCTTCTCCACTTCAGTCCTCCAAGGTCTCATTCGATTATTTGCTACTACCACCAAGATCTGTACCAATGGCGGCTCCATGCAGGCTTACGCCAAACACTTCTACGCACACCATTGTACCCTCCTACTCACTAAAGCTTCAAAATTTATATATATATTATATATATAAATCATATGCTTTAGCGGTAATGTATAGGCATACAACTTGAGCGCCATCCATTTTAAGGGCTAGTTGCTTCGGCAGGTGAGTTGTTACACACTCCTTAGCGGATTACGACTTCCATGTCCACCGTCCTGCTGTTTTAAGCAAGCAACGCCTTTCATGGTATCAGTATGAGTTGTTAATTTGGGCGCCGTAACATTACGTTTGGTTCATCCCACAGCGCCAGTTCTGCTTACCAAAAGTGGCCCACTGGGCACAATATATCATAACCTAAACCTTCATTTCAAGTAAGGTTAGGTTCTTACCCATTTAAAGTTTGAGAATAGGTTAAGGTCGTTTCGGCCCTAAGGCCTCTAATCATTCGCTTTACCAGATAAGATTATTTTTAATAATATTTAATTGCACCAGCTATCCTGAGAGAAACTTCGGAGGGAACCAGCTACTAGATGGTTCGATTGGTCTTTCGCCCCTATACCCAATTCTGACAATCGATTTGCACGTCAGAACTGTTTCGGTCTTCCATCAGGGTTTCCCCTGACTTCAACCTGATCAGGTATAGTTCACCATCTTTCGGGTCACAACATATATGCTCAAGGTACGCTCTAGTTAAAAACAAAATAATATTAAAAATATTATAATGTATAACTGTATTGAACGCCCCAGGATGGAATTAATATTTTATATTAAATATTAATTAATCCCATATTTTTATTAAAAAAGTTAAGTTAATTTCGCCTTTAGGTTTTAAATATACCCAATGACTTGCACACATGTTAGACTTCTTGGTCCGTGTTTCAAGACGGGTCCCGAAGGTATCCTAAATCTATCGCATTGTTAATCATATAAACGCATATAATATAAGATAATGATTATATCATAATCTTAATTATAACATCATATGATGTTAGCGTTATATATTAAAATCTGTCAATAATTTATCCGATACTGTATTTAAATTGGTCTTTATCCCATTTAATTCTTTAAATAAAAATTAAATAATGGATAAACATATTACCAAACAGATCTTATGATAAATTTATATATAATATTAACAGATTACAATGTCTTTTTATATAGAAAAAATGCACACCATTCATATATTATTTATAAAAAATAATATATTATTAGTGATGAATTTTCTATATTAGATATTTAGGTTCATCGGGCTTAACCTCTAAGCAGTTTCACGTACTATTTAACTCTCTATTCAGAGTTCTTTTCAACTTTCCCTCACGGTACTTGTTTGCTATCGGTCTCATGGTTATATTTAGTTTTAGATGGAGTTTACCACCCAATTAGTGCTGCACTATCAAGCAACACGACTCTTAGGAAATATCTTCTAGTAATCATTAACGTTACTACAGGCCTAGCACCCTCTATGGGTAAATGGCCTCATTTAAGAAGGACTTAAACTGTTAATATGTCATACTAGATAACAGATAT
>CAXAQU010000054.1:12500-17500 GCA_963971155.1 Anthrax anthrax | reverse complement strand
TTTTTTTAAAAAAAATATGTTTTAGCCGAATATACATAACTCACTCACTCACTCACTCATTTACTCACATTAATCACTTGATTAATTAAATTAATTTTTTTGTATTTACGTTTGAAGTATTAATATGAAGTATGAATTTATTATATACATACTATATGTACTACTATTTAATTATAATAATATATTTTTTATAATATATATAAGCGGATAAATCTCTTTGAGGTATTATATAGTATGTATGATTTTAAATTATTATTAAAATTTTTCAAAAAATTTTTTTAGATAATTTATGCTTTTTATTACTTACTTACTTTCTTTCTTTCTTTCTTGATAAATATATATATATATATCTATATATAAAGTACATGTCATACATAGGTTTTAGGAAACCGAAATGCTCAGAAACTGTAAAAATTTGTTCATTTATATGAAAAATTTTTTTATTAATACATTTATAATAAAATAAATGTTATTAATTATTATTACTAATCAGTTTGACTCATAAAGCATATTCATTTGATTAATTAATTCAATTTTTTTTAAATTATTAACATTTTTTAAAAATGGAAGAGCCGACATCAAAAAAATATATGGAGAAATATCATCATGTACTTTTCAGGTATAAATTTATTATATACCATCAGTTTGACTAATAAAACATAATAACTTATTTAATTAATTAAATTTTTTTCGAATTATTAATATTTTTTTAAAAAAATATCTTCTAGCCGAGTATACATAACCCGATGGTACCATAAACGCCTATATATATTTTTAGCGGTCGACACTATCTTTGACATATGTCAATATTGGTGTGTACAATTGATATAGCACCAATCATGTATATGCCGAAATGATCAGAAATTGTAAAAATTTGTTCATTTATACATTTATAATAAAATAAATGTTATTAATTATTATTACTAATCAGTTTGACTCATAAAGCATATTCATTTGGTTAATTAATTCAATTTTTTTTAAAATTATTAACATTTTTTAAAAATGGAAGAGCCGACATCAAAAAAATATATGGAGAAATATCATCATGTACTTTTCAGGTATAAATTTATTATATACCATTTAACCATAATAATATACTTTTTATAATATACATATATAAGCCGATACCTATCTTTGAGGTATGGCTTGTGTGTACATACATATACACCCATATTTCGCTATACGGCCGCTCTTTAAAAGGCATTTCGGTATAATGGCCCTCTTCAATTAAGGCACGTTAGAACGTTTCGCTATAACGGCATAAAGCGACTGGTTTAGACTTGTCTGTGTCTGTGAGTGTGTTTTATGTACATATTTATTACTGATTGTTACACATTAACTGAAAAAAGTGGAAACAATTAGGGACCTTTTTGGTACGTAAGTACGTATATGTATGTACAAATTAAAAATTAGCGAAAAATAATGACGAAAGTGATTTGCAGGTTACCAGGTTGTAGGTTTGCAGGCTAGTCGTCTTCATATTAAAGCCATTTTTAAAAAAATTATGTATGTGCATACATAATATATGTATATTTTGTTTTTTTTTTATATCGACGGAATTTTAAAATATATAATTTTATATACACATATGTATATATAATATATTTTTATCTATCTTTTTATATGTATATATAGTGATAATATATACACTTATTAATATATTTAATATCTTGTTAAAACAATATATAATAATAATAATAATATTGCTTTAACAAAATTTTAATAGAATCTGAGGCCAAACGAACGATATATATATATATATGTATACTATATCGTATATAGTACATATAATAAAATCGATCTTTTTGACCTCTTCATCATATTATTGGATAAATTCAAATTAATATCTCGAATCATCAAGCAAAGGATGAGCTTCAGTGGATCGCAGTATGGCAGCTGCTCTACCACTTACAACACCTTGCCCGTTACCAAAGTCGTTTACAATTGATTCTAGGCATTGACATCGTATTTAATAAAATTTAGTCAAATTAACTAGCTTTTTGTATAGGCGCTATTAATACATCCCATACTAGCTATGTTAAATAACACATTGGCTTCATTTTATTTATCTCTTATAATTTTTACATTATAAGCTCTAAATGGTTTATTGCCATACAATTCAATTACCCCATTACTATTATTACAGTCCAGCTCGGATACGACCTTAGAGGCGTTCAGGCATAATCCAACGGACGTAGCATCATACCACTATTCGCTCGAATAAGTATTGTGCCATAGGTCCGTACCTGCGGTTCCTCTCGTACTACGCAGGAATGCTGTCGTAATAACATATTATCATCAGGAGGATAAAACTAACCTGTCTCACGACGGTCTAAACCCAGCTCACGTTCCCTTGCATGGGTGAACAATCCAACGCTTGGTGAATTTTGCTTCACAATGATAGGAAGAGCCGACATCGAAGGATCAAAAAGCGACGTCGCTATGAACGCTTGGCCGCCACAAGCCAGTTATCCCTATGGTAACTTTTCTGACACCTCTTGTTAAAAACTCTTTAAACCAAAAGGATCGATAGGCCGAGCTTTTGCTGTCTCTGTGTGTACTGAACACCGAGATCAAGTCAGCATTTGCCCTTTTGCTCTATGTGTGGTTTCTGTCCGCACTGAGCTGGCCTTGGGACACCTCCGTTATTATTTGAGAGATGTACCGCCCCAGTCAAACTCCCTACCTGGCAATGTCCTTGAATTGGATCATACCAGAGTGTAAGAGTTATAACAAATTCAATTTACTTTAATGAATGCATATATAAATCCACAATAAAGTGAATATAATATACATCATTATTTCATTGAAATTTGTTGGTTTATATAACAAACTCTAAATACTTTGATCAAGAAGCTTGAATCAAAACAAAATACCATAAAATATATAAAATATATCCGTATAATGGCTATGTTAATGATGCATGTTCCATTTTATCAAGTAAGTAAGGAAACAATAAGAGTAGTGGTATTTCATTGTTGACATATAGCCTAAACTATATATCTCCCACTTATGCTACACCTCTTATGTCTCCTTACACTGCCAGACTAGAGTCAAGCTCAACAGGGTCTTCTTTCCCCGCTAATTTTTCCAAGCCCGTTCCCTTGGCTGTGGTTTCGCTAGATAGTAGATAGGGACAGTAGGAATCTCGTTAATCCATTCATGCGCGTCACTAATTAGATGACGAGGCATTTGGCTACCTTAAGAGAGTCATAGTTACTCCCGCCGTTTACCCGCGCTTACTTGAATTTCTTCACTTTGACATTCAGAGCACTGGGCAGAAATCACATTGTGTCAACACCCGTTAGGGCCATCACAATGCTTTGTTTTAATTAGACAGTCGGATTCCCCAAGTCCGTGCCAGTTCTGAATTGATTGTTAATTGATAGCCGTTATAAATTTAATAGAAATTTAAAAAATTTCTATAAATTATTAGCAAGAATGTTCCACAATTGGTTACGTAAACTTCTATCCGGGGAACAGATAAAATATAATTTTTAATAAAAAAATTATATATATATCCTATTTACCCAGAACGAGTACATAAACCATATTATTGTTTCCCAATCAAGCCCGACTATCTCAATCTTCAGAGCCAATCCTTATCCCGAAGTTACGGATCTAATTTGCCGACTTCCCTTACCTACATTATTCTATCGACTAGAGACTCTTCACCTTGGAGACCAGCTGCGGATATCGGTACGGCCTGTTGAGAAGTTTGCGTGACCCTACCATAGATTTTCAAGGTCCGAGGAGAAAATATCGACACAGCAGTAAATGCCATGCTCTTCTAGTCCATCTACCATATCTCTCTTCGAAAGACTTCCATGGTAGTACGACTATAAAACAGAAAAGAAAACTCTTTCGATATCTCTCGACGGCTTCTCTATGGTTGTTTCTGTTACCAGGATGAGCATAAAAGCCCATATTTAATAACAAACGTATACTCAACAGGTTACGGAATTGGAACCGTATTCCCTTTCGCTCATATAAATTTATAAGTGTATTTATATTATATTATTATATATATAACTTATACAATTTTCGGCTTTCGCCTTGAACTTAGGACCGACTAACTCGTGATCAACCACTGTTCACACGAAACCCTTCTCCACTTCAGTCCTCCAAGGTCTCATTCGATTATTTGCTACTACCACCAAGATCTGTACCAATGGCGGCTCCATGCAGGCTTACGCCAAACACTTCTACGCACACCATTGTACCCTCCTACTCACTAAAGCTTCAAAATTTATATATATATTATATATATAAATCATATGCTTTAGCGGTAATGTATAGGCATACAACTTGAGCGCCATCCATTTTAAGGGCTAGTTGCTTCGGCAGGTGAGTTGTTACACACTCCTTAGCGGATTACGACTTCCATGTCCACCGTCCTGCTGTTTTAAGCAAGCAACGCCTTTCATGGTATCAGTATGAGTTGTTAATTTGGGCGCCGTAACATTACGTTTGGTTCATCCCACAGCGCCAGTTCTGCTTACCAAAAGTGGCCCACTGGGCACAATATATCATAACCTAAACCTTCATTTCAAGTAAGGTTAGGTTCTTACCCATTTAAAGTTTGAGAATAGGTTAAGGTCGTTTCGGCCCTAAGGCCTCTAATCATTCGCTTTACCAGATAAGATTATTTTTAATAATATTTAATTGCACCAGCTATCCTGAGAGAAACTTCGGAGGGAACCAGCTACTAGATGGTTCGATTGGTCTTTCGCCCCTATACCCAATTCTGACAATCGATTTGCACGTCAGAACTGTTTCGGTCTTCCATCAGGGTTTCCCCTGACTTCAACCTGATCAGGTATAGTTCACCATCTTTCGGGTCACAACATATATGCTCAAGGTACGCTCTAGTTAAAAACAAAATAATATTAAAAATATTATAATGTATAACTGTATTGAACGCCCCAGGATGGAATTAATATTTTATATTAAATATTAATTAATCCCATATTTTTATTAAAAAAGTTAAGTTAATTTCG
>CAXAQU010000054.1:5000-7500 GCA_963971155.1 Anthrax anthrax | reverse complement strand
ATTTATATTAAAATAAATGTTATTAATTATTAATACTAATCAGTTTGACTAATAATGCATAATAATTTATTTAATTAATTAAATTTTTTTCGAATTATTAATACTTTTTTTAAAAAATATCTTCTAGCCGAGTATACATAACCCGATGGTACCATAAACGGCTATATATATTTTTAACGGTTGACATATACCTTTGACATATGTCAATATTGGTGTGTACAATTGGTACAGCACCAAACATGTATATGTTTGACAAAACCGAAATGCTCAGAAACTGTAAAAATTTGTTCATTTATATGAACTTTTTTTTTATTAATACATTTATATTAAAATAAATGTTATTAATTATTATTACTAATTAGTTTGACTAATAAAGCATAATAATTTATTTAATTAATTAAATTTTTTTCGAATTATTAATATTTTTTTAAAAAAATATCTTCTAGCCGAGTATACATAACCCGATGGTACCATAAACGCCTATATATATTTTTAGCGGTCGACACTATCTTTGACATATGTCAATATTGGTGTGTACAATTGATATAGCACCAATCATGTATATGCCGAAATGATCAGAAATTGTAAAAATTTGTTCATTTATACATTTATAATAAAATAAATGTTATTAATTATTATTACTAATCAATTTGACTCATAAAGCATATTAACTTGTTTAATTAATTCAATTTTTTTCTAATTATAAACTTTTTTTTAAAAAAAATATGTTTTAGCCGAATATACATAACTCACTCACTCACTCACTCATTTACTCACATTAATCACTTGATTAATTAAATTAATTTTTTTGTATTTACGTTTGAAGTATTAATATGAAGTATGAATTTATTATATACATACTATATGTACTACTATTTAATTATAATAATATATTTTTTATAATATATATAAGCGGATAAATCTCTTTGAGGTATTATATAGTATGTATGATTTTAAATTATTATTAAAATTTTTCAAAAAATTTTTTTAGATAATTTATGCTTTTTATTACTTACTTACTTTCTTTCTTTCTTTCTTGATAAATATATATATATATATCTATATATAAAGTACATGTCATACATAGGTTTTAGGAAACCGAAATGCTCAGAAACTGTAAAAATTTGTTCATTTATATGAAAAATTTTTTTATTAATACATTTATAATAAAATAAATGTTATTAATTATTATTACTAATCAGTTTGACTCATAAAGCATATTCATTTGATTAATTAATTCAATTTTTTTTAAATTATTAACATTTTTTAAAAATGGAAGAGCCGACATCAAAAAAATATATGGAGAAATATCATCATGTACTTTTCAGGTATAAATTTATTATATACCATCAGTTTGACTAATAAAACATAATAACTTATTTAATTAATTAAATTTTTTTCGAATTATTAATATTTTTTTAAAAAAATATCTTCTAGCCGAGTATACATAACCCGATGGTACCATAAACGCCTATATATATTTTTAGCGGTCGACACTATCTTTGACATATGTCAATATTGGTGTGTACAATTGATATAGCACCAATCATGTATATGCCGAAATGATCAGAAATTGTAAAAATTTGTTCATTTATACATTTATAATAAAATAAATGTTATTAATTATTATTACTAATCAATTTGACTCATAAAGCATATTAACTTGTTTAATTAATTCAATTTTTTTCTAATTATAAACTTTTTTTTAAAAAAAATATGTTTTAGCCGAATATACATAACTCACTCACTCACTCACTCATTTACTCACATTAATCACTTGATTAATTAAATTAATTTTTTTGTATTTACGTTTGAAGTATTAATATGAAGTATGAATTTATTATATACATACTATATGTACTACTATTTAATTATAATAATATATTTTTTATAATATATATAAGCGGATAAATCTCTTTGAGGTATTATATAGTATGTATGATTTTAAATTATTATTAAAATTTTTCAAAAAATTTTTTTAGATAATTTATGCTTTTTATTACTTACTTACTTTCTTTCTTTCTTTCTTGATAAATATATATATATATATCTATATATAAAGTACATGTCATACATAGGTTTTAGGAAACCGAAATGCTCAGAAACTGTAAAAATTTGTTCATTTATATGAAAAATTTTTTTATTAATACATTTATAATAAAATAAATGTTATTAATTATTATTACTAATCAGTTTGACTCATAAAGCATATTCATTTGATTAATTAATTCAATTTTTTTTAAATTATTAACATTTTTTAAAAATGGAAGAGCCGACATCAAAAAAATATATGGAGAAATATCATCATGTACTTTTCAGGTATAAATTTATTATATACCATCAGTTTGACTAATAAAACATAATAACTTATTTAATTAATTAAATTTTTTTCGAATTATTAATATTTTTTTAAAAAAATATCTTCTAGCCGAGTATACATAACCCGATGGTACCATAAACGCCTATATATATTTTTAGCGGTCGACACTATCTTTGACAT
>CAXAQU010000053.1:0-14289 GCA_963971155.1 Anthrax anthrax | reverse complement strand
ATCAAATATTCTCTATACTGGCCGTTTGTACCAGTGAAATGTAAGTAAAACCATTGGAACGCCTTATTTTTCCAAGATTCTTCATTTCGCCTGATATTTCAGAGGAAATTGAAAAAAAAACTGCTGGAACACGAGATTTTTCAAATATTCTCGATACTGGCCGTTTGTACTAGTGAAAAGTAAGAAAAACAACTGGAATGTCATATTTGTCGAAAATTCTTCATTTCGCCTGATATTTCAGAGTAAATTGAGAAAAAACTGCAGGAACACGAGATTTTTTTTCATTGGAACGCCTTATTTTTCCAAGATTCTTCATTTCGCCTGATATTTCAGAGGAAATTGAGAAAAAACTGCTGGAACACGAGATTTTTCAAATATTCTCGATACTGGCCGTTTGTACCAGTGAAATGTAAGTAAAACCATTGGAACGCCTTATTTTTCCAAGATTCTTCATTTCGCCTGATATTTCAGAGGAAATTGAAAAAAAACTGCTGGAACACGATATTTATCAAACATTCTCGATACTGGCCGTTTGTACCAGTGAAATGTAAGTAAAACCATTGGAACGCCTTATTTTTCCAAGATTCTTCATTTCGCCTGGTATTTCAGAGGAAAGTGAGAAAAAACTGCTGGAACACGAGATTTTTCAAATATTCTCGATACTGGCCGTTTGTACTAGTGAAAAGTAAGAAAAACAACTGGAATGTCATATTTGTCGAAAATTCTTCATTTCGCCTGATATTTCAGAAAAAATTTCTGGAACACGATATTTTTCACACAATCTGGATACTGGCCGTTTGTACCAGTGAAAAGTAAGTAAAACCACTGCAACGCTTTATTTTTCCAAGATTCTTCATTTCGCCTGATATTTCAGAGGAAATTGAGAAAAAACTGCTGGAACACGAGATTTTTCAAATATTCACGATACTGGCCGTTTGTACCAGTGAAATGTAAGTAAAACCATTGGAACGCCTTATTTTTCCAAGATTCTTCATTTCGCCTGATATTTCAGAGGAAATTGAAAAAAAACTGCTGGAACACGAGATTTTTCAAATATTCTCGATACTGGCCGTTTGTACTAGTGAAAAGTAAGAAAAACAACTGGAATGTCTTATTTGTCAAAAATTCTTCATTTCGCCTGATATTTCAGAGTAAATTGAGAAAAAACTGCAGAAACACGAGATTTTTTTTCATTGGAACGCCTTATTTTTCCAAGATTCTTCATTTCGCCTGATATTTCAGAGGAAATTGAAAAAAAACTGCTGGAACACGAGATTTTTCAAATATTCTCGATACTGGCCGTTTGTACCAGTGAAATGTAAGTAAAACCATTGGAACGCCTTATTTTTCCAAGATTCTTCATTTCGCCTGATATTTCAGAGGAAATTGAAAAAAAAACTGCTGGAACACGAGATTTTTCAAATATTCTCGATACTGGCCGTTTGTACTAGTGAAAAGTAAGAAAAACAACTGGAATGTCATATTTGTCGAAAATTCTTCATTTCGCCTGATATTTCAGAGTAAATTGAGAAAAAACTGCAGGAACACGAGATTTTTTTTCATTGGAACGCCTTATTTTTCCAAGATTCTTCATTTCGCCTGATATTTCAGAGGAAATTGAGAAAAAACTGCTGGAACACGAGATTTTTCAAATATTCTCGATACTGGCCGTTTGTACCAGTGAAATGTAAGTAAAACCATTGGAACGCCTTATTTTTCCAAGATTCTTCATTTCGCCTGATATTTCAGAGGAAATTGAAAAAAAACTGCTGGAACACGATATTTATCAAACATTCTCGATACTGGCCGTTTGTACCAGTGAAATGTAAGTAAAACCATTGGAACGCCTTATTTTTCCAAGATTCTTCATTTCGCCTGATATTTCAGTGGAAATTGAAAAATAACTGCTGGAACACGAGATTTTTCAAATATTCTCGATACTGGCCGTTTGTACTAGTGAAAAGTAAGAAAAACCATTGGAACGTCTTATTTGTCGAAAATTCTTCATATCGCCTGATATTTCAGAGTAAATTGAGAAAAAACTGCTGGAACAAGAGATTTTTCAAATATTCTCGATACTGGCCGTTTGTACTAGTGAAAAGTAAGAAAAACAACTGGAATGTCTTATTTGTCGAAAATTCTTCATTTCGCCTGATATTTCAGAGTAAATTGAGAAAAAACTGCAGGAACACGAGATTTATCAAATATTCTCGATACTGGCCGTTTGTACCAGTGAAATGTAAGTAAAACCATTGGAACGTCTTATTTGTCGAAAATTCTTCATATCGCCTGATATTTCAGAGGAAATTGAAAAAAAACTGCTGGAACACGATATTTATCAAACATTCTCGATACTGGCCGTTTGTACCAGTGAAATGTAAAGAAAACCATTGGAACGCCTTATTTTTCCAAGATTCTTCATTTCGCCTGATATTTCAGTGGAAATTGAAAAATAACTGCTGGAACACGAGATTTTTCAAATATTCTCGATACTGGCCGTTTGTACTAGTGAAAAGTAAGAAAAACCATTGGAACGTCTTATTTGTCGAAAATTCTTCATATCGCCTGATATTTCAGAGGAAATTGAGAAAAAACTGCTGGAACACGAGATTTTTCAAATATTCACGATACTGGCCGTTTGTACCAGTGAAATGTAAGTAAAACCATTGGAACGCCTTATTTTTCCAAGATTCTTCATTTCGCCTGATATTTCAGAGGAAATTGAAAAAAAACTGCTGGAACACGAGATTTTTCAAATATTCTCGATACTGGCCGTTTGTACTAGTGAAAAGTAAGAAAAACAACTGGAATGTCTTATTTGTCAAAAATTCTTCATTTCGCCTGATATTTCAGAGTAAATTGAGAAAAAACTGCAGAAACACGAGATTTTTTTTCATTGGAACGCCTTATTTTTCCAAGATTCTTCATTTCGCCTGATATTTCAGAGGAAATTAAAAAAAACTGCTGGAACACGAGATTTTTCAAATATTCTCTATACTGGCCGTTTGTACCAGTGAAATGTAAGTAAAACCATTGGAACGCCTTATTTTTCCAAGATTCTTCATTTCGCCTGATATTTCAGAGGAAATTGAAAAAAAAACTGCTGGAACACGAGATTTTTCAAATATTCTCGATACTGGCCGTTTGTACTAGTGAAAAGTAAGAAAAACAACTGGAATGTCATATTTGTCGAAAATTCTTCATTTCGCCTGATATTTCAGAGTAAATTGAGAAAAAACTGCAGGAACACGAGATTTTTTTTCATTGGAACGCCTTATTTTTCCAAGATTCTTCATTTCGCCTGATATTTCAGAGGAAATTGAGAAAAAACTGCTGGAACACGAGATTTTTCAAATATTCTCGATACTGGCCGTTTGTACCAGTGAAATGTAAGTAAAACCATTGGAACGCCTTATTTTTCCAAGATTCTTCATTTCGCCTGATATTTCAGAGGAAATTGAAAAAAAACTGCTGGAACACGATATTTATCAAACATTCTCGATACTGGCCGTTTGTACCAGTGAAATGTAAGTAAAACCATTGGAACGCCTTATTTTTCCAAGATTCTTCATTACGCCTGATATTTCAGTGGAAATTGAAAAATAACTGCTGGAACACGAGATTTTTCAAATATTCTCGATACTGGCCGTTTGTACTAGTGAAAAGTAAGAAAAACAACTGGAATGTCATATTTGTCGAAAATTCTTCATTTCGCCTGATATTTCAGAAAAAATTTCTGGAACACGATATTTTTCACACAATCTGGATACTGGCCGTTTGTACCAGTGAAAAGTAAGTAAAACCACTGCAACGCTTTATTTTTCCAAGATTCTTCATTTCGCCTGATATTTCAGAGGAAATTGAAAAAAAACTGCTGGAACACGATATTTATCAAACATTCTCGATACTGGCCGTTTGTACCAGTGAAATGTAAGTAAAACCATTGGAACGCCTTATTTTTCCAAGATTCTTCATTTCGCCTGATATTTCAGTGGAAATTGAAAAATAACTGCTGGAACACGAGATTTTTCAAATATTCTCGATACTGGCCGTTTGTACTAGTGAAAAGTAAGAAAAACCATTGGAACGTCTTATTTGTCGAAAATTCTTCATATCGCCTGATATTTCAGAGTAAATTGAGAAAAAACTGCTGGAACAAGAGATTTTTCAAATATTCTCGATACTGGCCGTTTGTACTAGTGAAAAGTAAGAAAAACAACTGGAATGTCTTATTTGTCGAAAATTCTTCATTTCGCCTGATATTTCAGAGTAAATTGAGAAAAAACTGCAGGAACACGAGATTTATCAAATATTCTCGATACTGGCCGTTTGTACCAGTGAAATGTAAGTAAAACCATTGGAACGTCTTATTTGTCGAAAATTCTTCATATCGCCTGATATTTCAGAGTAAATTGAGAAAAAACTGCTGGAACAAGAGATTTTTCAAATATTCTCGATACTGGCCGTTTGTACTAGTGAAAAGTAAGAAAAACAACTGGAATGTCATATTTGTCGAAAATTCTTCATTTCGCCTGATATTTCAGAAAAAATTGCTGGCACACGATATTTTTCAAACATTCTCGATACTAGCCGTTTGTACCAGTGAAAAGTAAGTAAAACCACTGGAACGCTTTATTTTTCCAAGATTCTTCATTTCGCCTGATATTTCAGAGGAAATTGAGAAAACACTGCTGGAACACGAGATTTTTCAAATTTTCTCGATACTGGCCGTTTGTACCAGTGAAATGTAAGTAAAACCACTGGAACGTCTTATTTGTCGAAAATTCTTCATTTCGCCTGATATTTCAGAGGAAATTGAAAAAAAACTGCTGGAACACGAGATTTTTCAAATATTCTCGATACTGGCCGTTTGTACTAGTGAAAAGTAAGAAAAACAACTGGAATGTCTTATTTGTCGAAAATTCTTCATTTCGCCTGATATTTCAGAGTAAATTGAGAAAAAACTGCAGGAACACGAGATTTATCAAATATTCTCGATACTGGCCGTTTGTACCAGTGAAATGTAAGTAAAACCATTGGAACGTCTTATTTGTCGAAAATTCTTCATATCGCCTGATATTTCAGAGTAAATTGAGAAAAAACTGCTGGAACAAGAGATTTTTCAAATATTCTCGATACTGGCCGTTTGTACCAGTGAAATGTAAGTAAAACCATTGGAACGCTTTATTTTTCCAAGATTCTTCATTTCGCCTGATATTTCAGAGGAAAGTGAGAAAAAACTGCTGGAACACGAGATTTTTCAAATATTCTCGATACTGGCCGTTTGTACCAGTGAAAAGTAAGAAAAACAACTGGAATGTCTTATTTGTCGAAAATTCTTCATTTCGCCTGATATTTCAGAGTAAATTGAGAAAAAACTGCAGGAACACGAGATTTATCAAATATTCTCGATACTGGCCGTTTGTACCAGTGAAATGTAAGTAAAACCATTGGAACGCCTTATTTTTCCAAGATTCTTCATTTCGCCTGATATTTCAGAGGAAATTGAAAAAAAACTGCTGGAACACGATATTTATCAAACATTCTCGATACTGGCCGTTTGTACCAGTGAAATGTAAGTAAAACCATTGGAACGTCTTATTTTTCCAAGATTCTTCATTACGCCTGATATTTCAGTGGAAATTGAAAAATAACTGCTGGAACACGAGATTTTTCAAATATTCTCGATACTGGCCGTTTGTACTAGTGAAAAGTAAGAAAAACAACTGGAATGTCATATTTGTCGAAAATTCTTCATTTCGCCTGATATTTCAGAAAAAATTTCTGGAACACGATATTTTTCACACAATCTGGATACTGGCCGTTTGTACCAGTGAAAAGTAAGTAAAACCACTGCAACGCTTTATTTTTCCAAGATTCTTCATTTCGCCTGATATTTCAGAGGAAATTGAGAAAAAACTGCTGGAACACGAGATTTTTCAAATATTCACGATACTGGCCGTTTGTACCAGTGAAATGTAAGTAAAACCATTGGAACGCCTTATTTTTCCAAGATTCTTCATTTCGCCTGATATTTCAGAGGAAATTGAAAAAAAACTGCTGGAACACGAGATTTTTCAAATATTCTCGATACTGGCCGTTTGTACTAGTGTAAAGTAAGAAAAACAACTGGAATGTCTTATTTGTCAAAAATTCTTCATTTCGCCTGATATTTCAGAGTAAATTGAGAAAAAACTGCAGAAACACGAGATTTTTTTTCATTGGAACGCCTTATTTTTCCAAGATTCTTCATTTCGCCTGATATTTCAGAGGCAATTGAAAAAAAACTGCTGGAACACGAGATTTTTCAAATATTCTCGATACTGGCCGTTTGTACTAGTGAAAAGTAAGAAAAACAACTGGAATGTCTTATTTGTCGAAAATTTTTCATTTCGCCTGATATTTCAGAGTAAATTGAGAAAAAACTGCTGGAACACGAAATTTTTCAAATATTCTCGATACTGGCCGTTTGTACCAGTGAAATGTAAGTAAAACCATTGGAACGCTTTATTTTTCCAAGATTCTTCATTTCGCCTGATATTTCAGAGGAAATTGAGAAAAAACTGCTGGAACACGAGATTTTTCAAATATTCTCGATACTGGCCGTTTGTACCAGTGAAATGTAAGTAAAACCATTGGATCGCCTTATTTTTCCAAGATTCTTCATTTCGCCTGATATTTCAGAGGAAATTGAAAAAAAACTGCTGGAACACGAGATTTTTCAAATATTCTCGATACTGGCCGTTTGTACTAGTGAGAAGTAAGAAAAACAACTGGAATGTCATATTTGTCGAAAATTCTTCATTTCGCCTGATATTTCAGAGTAAATTGAGAAAAAACTGCAGGAACACGAGATTTTTTTTCATTGGAACGCCTTATTTTTCCAAGATTCTTCATTTCGCCTGATATTTCAGAGGAAATTGAGAAAAAACTGCTGGAACACGAGATTTTTCAAATATTCTCGATACTGGCCGTTTGTACCAGTGAAATGTAAGTAAAACCATTGGAACGCCTTATTTTTCCAAGATTCTTCATTTCGCCTGATATTTCAGAGGAAATTGAAAAAAAACTGCTGGAACACGATATTTATCAAACATTCTCGATACTGGCCGTTTGTACCAGTGAAATGTAAGTAAAACCATTGGAACGCCTTATTTTTCCAAGATTCTTCATTTCGCCTGATATTTCAGTGGAAATTGAAAAATAACTGCTGGAACAAGAGATTTTTCAAATATTCTCGATACTGGCCGTTTGTACTAGTGAAAAGTAAGAAAAACAACTGGAACGTCTTATTTGTCGAAAATTCTTCATTTCGCCTGATATTTCAGAAAAAATTGCTGGCACACGATATTTTTCAAACATTCTCGATACTAGCCGTTTGTACCAGTGAAAAGTAAGTAAAACCACTGGAACGCTTTATTTTTCCAAGATTCTTCATTTCGCCTGATATTTCAGAGGAAATTGAGAAAACACTGCTGGAACACGAGATTTTTCAAATTTTCTCGATACTGGCCGTTTGTACCAGTGAAATGTAAGTAAAACCACTGGAACGTCTTATTTGTCGAAAATTCTTCATTTCGCCTGATATTTCAGAGGAAATTGAAAAAAAACTGCTGGAACACGAGATTTTTCAAATATTCTCGATACTGGCCGTTTGTACTAGTGAAAAGTAAGAAAAACAACTGGAATGTCTTATTTGTCGAAAATTCTTCATTTCGCCTGATATTTCAGAGTAAATTGAGAAAAAACTGCAGGAACACGAGATTTATCAAATATTCTCGATACTGGCCGTTTGTACCAGTGAAATGTAAGTAAAACCATTGGAACGTCTTATTTGTCGAAAATTCTTCATATCGCCTGATATTTCAGAGTAAATTGAGAAAAAACTGCTGGAACAAGAGATTTTTCAAATATTCTCGATACTGGCCGTTTGTACCAGTGAAATGTAAGTAAAACCATTGGAACGCTTTATTTTTCCAAGATTCTTCATTTCGCCTGATATTTCAGAGGAAAGTGAGAAAAAACTGCTGGAACACGAGATTTTTCAAATATTCTCGATACTGGCCGTTTGTACCAGTGAAATGTAAGTAAAACCATTGGAACGCCTTATTTTTCCAAGATTCTTCATTTCGCCTGATATTTCAGAGGAAATTGAAAAAAAACTGCTGGAACACGATATTTATCAAACATTCTCGATACTGGCCGTTTGTACCAGTGAAATGTAAGTAAAACCATTGGAACGCCTTATTTTTCCAAGATTCTTCATTACGCCTGATATTTCAGTGGAAATTGAAAAATAACTGCTGGAACACGAGATTTTTCAAATATTCTCGATACTGGCCGTTTGTACTAGTGAAAAGTAAGAAAAACAACTGGAATGTCATATTTGTCGAAAATTCTTCATTTCGCCTGATATTTCAGAAAAAATTTCTGGAACACGAGATTTTTCAAATATTCACGATACTGGCCGTTTGTACCAGTGAAATGTAAGTAAAACCATTGGAACGCCTTATTTTTCCAAGATTCTTCATTTCGCCTGATATTTCAGAGGAAATTGAAAAAAAACTGCTGGAACACGAGATTTTTCAAATATTCTCGATACTGGCCGTTTGTACTAGTGAAAAGTAAGAAAAACAACTGGAATGTCTTATTTGTCGAAAATTCTTCATTTCGCCTGATATTTCAGAGTAAATTGAGAAAAAACTGCAGGAACACGAGATTTTTTTTCATTGGAACGCCTTATTTTTCCAAGATTCTTCATTTCGCCTGATATTTCAGAGGAAATTGAAAAAAAACTGCTGGAACACGAGATTTTTCAAATATTCTCGATACTGGCCGTTTGTACTAGTGAAAAGTAAGAAAAACAACTGGAATGTCTTATTTGTCGAAAATTCTTCATTTCGCCTGATATTTCAGAGTAAATTGAGAAATAACTGCTGGAACACGAGATTTTTCAAATATTCTCGATACTGGCCGTTTGTACCAGTGAAATGTAAGTAAAACCATTGGAACGCTTTATTTTTCCAAGATTCTTCATTTCGCCTGATATTTCAGAGGAAATTGAGAAAAAACTGCTGGAACACGAGATTTTTCAAACAATCTCGATACTAGCCGTTTGTACCAGTGAAAAGTAAGTAAAACCACTGGAACGCTTTATTTTTCCAAGATTCTTCATTTCGCCTGATATTTCAGAGGAAATTGAGAAAACACTGCTGGAACACGAGATTTTTCAAATTTTCTCGATACTGGCCGTTTGTACCAGTGAAATGTAAGTAAAACCACTGGAACGTCTTATTTGTCGAAAATTCTTCATTTCGCCTGATATTTCAGAGGAAATTGAAAAAAAACTGCTGGAACACGAGATTTTTCAAATATTCTCGATACTGGCCGTTTGTACTAGTGAAAAGTAAGAAAAACAACTGGAATGTCTTATTTGTCGAAAATTCTTCATTTCGCCTGATATTTCAGAGTAAATTGAGAAAAAACTGCAGGAACACGAGATTTATCAAATATCCTCGATACTGGCCGTTTGTACCAGTGAAAAGTAAGTGAAACCATTGGAACGCTTTATTTTTCCAAGATTCTTCATTTCGCCTGATATTTCAGAGGAAATTGAGAAAAAACTGCTGGAACACGAGATTTTTCAAATATTCTCGATACTGGCCGTTTGTACCAGTGAAAAGTAAGTAAAACCACTGCAACGCTTTATTTTTCCAAGATTCTTCATTTCGCCTGATATTTCAGAGGAAATTGAGAAAAAACTGCTGGAACACGAGATTTTTCAAATATTCACGATACTGGCCGTTTGTACCAGTGAAATGTAAGTAAAACCATTGGAACGCCTTAATTTTCCAAGATTCTTCATTTCGCCTGATATTTCAGAGGAAATTGAAAAAAGGAATGGTGGAACACGAGATTTTTCAAATATTCTCGATACTGGCCGTTTGTACTAGTGAAAAGTAAGAAAAACAACTGGAATGTCTTATTTGTCGAAAATTCTTCATTTCGCCTGATATTTCAGAGTAAATTGAGAAAAAACTGCAGGAACACGAGATTTTTTTTCATTGGAACGCCTTATTTTTCCAAGATTCTTCATTTCGCCTGATATTTCAGAGGAAATTGAAAAAAAACTGCTGGAACACGAGATTTTTCAAATATTCTCGATACTGGCCGTTTGTACTAGTGAAAAGTAAGAAAAACAACTGGAATGTCTTATTTGTCGAAAATTCTTCATTTCGCCTGATATTTCAGAGTAAATTGAGAAAAAACTGCTGGAACACGAGATTTTTCAAATATTCTCGATACTGGCCGTTTGTACCAGTGAAATGTAAGTAAAACCATTGGAACGCTTTATTTTTCCAAGATTCTTCATTTCGCCTGATATTTCAGAGGAAATTGAGAAAAAACTGCTGGAACACGAGATTTTTCAAATATTCTCGATACTGGCCGTTTGTACCAGTGAAATGTAAGTAAAACCATTGGAACGCCTTATTTTTCCAAGATTCTTCATTTCGCCTGATATTTCCGTGGAAATTGAAAAAAAACTGCTGGAACACGAGATTTTTCAAATATTCTCGATACTGGCCGTTTGTACTAGTGAAAAGTAAGAAAAACAACTGGAATGTCTTATTTGTCGAAAATTCTTCATTTCGCCTGATATTTCAGAGGAAATTGAAAAAAAACTGCTGGAACACGAGATTTTTCAAATATTCTCGATACTGGCCGTTTGTACTAGTGAAAAGTAAGAAAAACAACTGGAATGTCTTATTTGTCGAAAATTCTTCATTTCGCCTGATATTTCAGAGTAAATTGAGAAAAAACTGCTGGAACACGATATTTATCAAACATTCTCGATACTGGCCGTTTGTACCAGTGAAATGTAAGTAAAACCATTGGAACGCCTTATTTTTCCAAGATTCTTCATTTCGCCTGATATTTCAGTGGAAATTGAAAAATAACTGCTGGAACACGAGATTTTTCAAATATTCTCGATACTGGCCGTTTGTACTAGTGAAAAGTAAGAAAAACAACTGGAATGTCTTATTTGTCGAAAATTCTTCATTTCGCCTGATATTTCAGAGTAAATTGAGAAAAAACTGCAGGAACACGAGATTTTTCAAATATTCACGATACTGGCCGTTTGTACCAGTGAAATGTAAGTAAAACCATTGGAACGCCTTATTTTTCCAAGATTCTTCATTTCGCCTGATATTTCAGAGGAAATTGAAAAAAAACTGCTGGAACACGAGATTTTTCAAATATTCTCGATACTGGCCGTTTGTACTAGTGAAAAGTAAGAAAAACAACTGGAATGTCTTATTTGTCGAAAATTCTTCATTTCGCCTGATATTTCAGAGTAAATTGAGAAAAAACTGCAGGAACACGAGATTTTTTTTCATTGGAACGCCTTATTTTTCCAAGATTCTTCATTTCGCCTGATATTTCAGAGGAAATTGAAAAAAAACTGCTGGAACACGAGATTTTTCAAATATTCTCGATACTGGCCGTTTGTACTAGTGAAAAGTAAGAAAAACAACTGGAATGTCTTATTTGTCGAAAATTCTTCATTTCGCCTGATATTTCAGAGTAAATTGAGAAAAAACTGCAGGAACACGAGATTTTTTTTCATTGGAACGCCTTATTTTTCCAAGATTCTTCATTTCGCCTGATATTTCAGAGGAAATTGAAAAAAAAACTGCTGGAACACGAGATTTTTCAAATATTCTCGATACTGGCCGTTTGTACTAGTGAAAAGTAAGAAAAACAACTGGAATGTCTTATTTGTCGAAAATTCTTCATTTCGCCTGATATTTCAGAGTAAATTGAGAAAAAACTGCTGGAACACGATATTTATCAAACATTCTCGATACTGGCCGTTTGTACCAGTGAAATGTAAGTAAAACCATTGGAACGCTTTATTTTTCCAAGATTCTTCATTTCGCCTGATATTTCAGAGGAAATTGAGAAAAACTGCTGGAACACGAGATTTTTCAAACAATCTCGATACTAGCCGTTTGTACCAGTGAAAAGTAAGTAAAACCACTGGAACGCTTTATTTTCCAAGATTCTTCATTTCGCCTGATATTTCAGAGGAAATTGAGAAAACACTGCTGGAACACGAGATTTTTCAAATTTTCTCGATACTGGCCGTTTGTACCAGTGAAATGTAAGTAAAACCACTGGAACGTCTTATTTGTCGAAAATTCTTCATTTCGCCTGATATTTCAGAGGAAATTGAAAAAAAACTGCTGGAACACGATATTTATCAAACATGCTCGATACTGGTCGTTCGTACCAGTGAAAAGTAAGTAAAACCATTGAACGCTTTATTTTTCCAAGATTCTTCATTTCGCCTGATATTTCAGAGGAAATTGAGAAAAAACTGCTGGAACACGAGATTTTTCAAATATTCTCGATACTGGCCGTTTGTACCAGTGAAATGTAAGTAAAACCATTGGAACGCCTTATTTTTCCAAGATTCTTCATTTCGCCTGATATTTCAGAGGAAATTGAGAAAAAACTGCTGGAACACGAAATTTTTCAAATATTCTCGATACTGACCGTTTGTACTAGTGAAAAGTAAGTAAAACCACTGGAACGTCTTATTTGTCGAAAATTCTTCATTTCGCCTGAAATTTCAGAGGAAATTCAAAAATAATTGCTGGCACACGATATTTTTCAAACATTCTCGATACTAGCCGTTTGTACCAGTGAAATGTAAGTAAAACCACTGGAACGTCTTATTTGTCGAAAATTCTTCATTTCGCCTGATATTTCAGAGTAAATTGAGAAAAAACTGCTGGAACACGAGATTTTTCAAATATTCTCGATACTGGCTGTTTGTACCAGTGAAAATAAGTAAAACCATTGGAACGCCTTATTTTTCCAAGATTCTTCATTTCGCCTGATATTTCAGAGGAAATTGAAAAAAAACTGCTGGAACACGATATTTATCAAACATTCTCGATACTGGCCGTTTGTACCAGTGAAATGTAAGTAAAACCATTGGAACGCCTTATTTTTCCAAGATTCTTCATTACGCCTGATATTTCAGTGGAAATTGAAAAATAACTGCTGGAACACGAGATTTTTCAAATATTCTCGATACTGGCCGTTTGTACTAGTGAAAAGTAAGAAAAACAACTGGAATGTCATATTTGTCGAAAATTCTTCATTTCGCCTGATATTTCAGAAAAAATTTCTGGAACACGATATTTTTCACACAATCATGATACTGGCCGTTTGTACCAATGAAAAGTAAGTAAAACCACTGCAACGCTTTATTTTTCCAAGATTCTTCATTTCGCCTGATATTTCAGAGGAAATTGAGAAAAAACTGCTGGAACACGAGATTTTTCAAATATTCACGATACTGGCCGTTTGTACCAGTGAAATGTAAGTAAAACCACTGGAACGCTTTATTTTTCCAAGATTCTTCATTTCGCCTGATATTTCAGAGGAAATTGAGAAAACACTGCTGGAACACGAGATTTTTCAAATTTTCTCGATACTGGCCGTTTGTACCAGTGAAATGTAAGTAAAACCACTGGAACGTCTTATTTGTCGAAAATTCTTCATTTCGCCTGATATTTCAGAGGAAATTGAAAAAAAACTGCTGGAACACGAGATTTTTCAAATATTCTCGATACTGGCCGTTTGTACTAGTGAAAAGTAAGAAAAACAACTGGAATGTCTTATTTGTCGAAAATTCTTCATTTCGCCTGATATTTCAGAGTAAATTGAGAAAAAACTGCAGGAACACGAGATTTATCAAATATTCTCGATACTGGCCGTTTGTACCAGTGAAATGTAAGTAAAACCATTGGAACGTCTTATTTGTCGAAAATTCTTCATATCGCCTGATATTTCAGAGTAAATTGAGAAAAAACTGCTGGAACAAGAGATTTTTCAAATATTCTCGATACTGGCCGTTTGTACCAGTGAAATGTAAGTAAAACCATTGGAACGCTTTATTTTTCCAAGATTCTTCATTTCGCCTGATATTTCAGAGGAAAGTGAGAAAAAACTGCTGGAACACGAGATTTTTCAAATATTCTCGATACTGGCCGTTTGTACCAGTGAAAAGTAAGTAAAACCACTGGAACGCTTTATTTTTCCAAGATTCTTCATTTCGCCTGATATTTCAGAGGAAATTGAAAAAAAACTGCTGGAACACGATATTTATCAAACATTCTCGATACTGGCCGTTTGTACCAGTGAAATGTAAGTAAAACCATTGGAACGCCTTATTTTTCCAAGATTCTTCATTACGCCTGATATTTCAGTGGA